>JAOWMA010000161.1:0-109671 GCA_025962755.1 Colletotrichum tropicicola | reverse complement strand
TAATAATCTTTTATTATTATTTTCCCTTATAGTATAGTTTAGAGTATTTATTTTTTTTTTTAGGGTTAAAGTTACTTAGGAGACTATTTACTAGGTAATTATTATTTTTTTAGTAATTATTATTATTCTAATAGTTAATATACCTAAGGATAGATAGAAAATTAAATATATTAGAAGGTTAAGTTATATAGAGTAAAAGAGTTAATAATACTATTATTAGAGGTAGGTATATACTAATATTTAATTCTAAACTTATAGAGTTTTTTATAAGCTCTACTTAAGTTTAACTTTTTAGATAAACTATACTCTATTATAACCTACTTTTCTACTAGTGCCCCGCTAGTACCCCACCGGGGCCGGTATTAGTCCCGGGCACCTAACATATAATCGCCCTCTGCTGTTCTGATAAGACCTCGTCGGTGAGTGTTGTTGTCGGTATATTGCTCTAGGAATATAGGGTGTCTTTTCTTTTTTTGGGGAAAGATTATTGCTATGCAAAGAGTAGGCGTTTGTATTTTGGTTACACTCCGCTTGGAAAAACTAAAAAGCGTAGGTTGGCGTTGAAATAAGCAGGAGAGCCGGGCGCTTGATAGTGATTTATTCTTCCCTTTTTCGATAAAAAAGCCGAGTCTTCAATGAGGCTTTTTCCGGCCTGAATATGAGCTCCTCTCTCGTGGTGCCGCTGATCGTGGCTCACTGTGGCGATGCCGCCATGTGTTTTACTAAGATACCTCCTTACTAGGCACAGGCGAAGACTTCGCCCCAGCTTAGCGACAAATAATCGCGTTGTGAGCAAGATATATCTCAAGGTAAATAGAGCACCTAATTTTGGCAACAGGGGGTTCTTTTCAGTGCCCGTTGAGGTGAGCATTTCTTGTCAAATCATTCAAGTCTGAGTCCATAAGCTACGATTTTCCTGCACAGGGGCGAAATGCCATCGGCGTCAGAATGTGTGGGATAGCTTACATGAGAAGTCGCTCTGAGAACAGTTATTTTCGCAACTTGAATGTTTGGTCAATCAACATCGCAGGCAATTTGCCATCCAATTCAGCACCCATGGGCGTGAATCCACCCCCAGCCAACGCCCTTCAATGCGGCCTCAAACAGTTTTAGTTAATTAGTAGCATGGAGCACGACGCAGCCCAGTTTCTATTGAGGCTTCACTGCTCTTCACAGGGTCTGGTACATGAATAATCTATGGGCAAGCCCACTGCTGGTGGCTAGAATATCAAACGGCGTATTAACTACTTGGTTAATTTTCAATCCGGATGCTTGTGTATGATCTTGGGCCCTTGCGACCAATGGTGGGCAAAGATAGTTGTCTGCTGCATTTGATGAACATCTATTGCCAATCCCTTTTTGGGAAGCAGAAGCTGTCAATCGCCCATCAGAGAAATTTACTGCTTGTAAACGTATAGAAGCTGGGTATCGTTGCGTGTTCCTGGTATTTGTTGGGCGTGTCTACGGTATCCTGCACTCCCAATCAAAACCTTTCCCTAAGACTTCCATGCTACTGGCCCCTTAAGGCAGTGTATACCCCCCATCAACCACCACATTCGAACCCGTCATGTAGCAACAAGCATCGCTTGCGAGGAAAACGTAGAGCTGGTGTCCCAAAAAAAGACTGTTAGTGCTGACGTGCACGTGTCATGAAGACAGGGGGTTTGCTGACTTACACTTTTCAGCTCTGCGGGATGACACACCCGGCCCCCAGGTATCATCGCGAGCCACCTGTCCATGAGCTCCTTCGGCTGCTTCGTCAACACTGAGAATGGCGTTAATGGAATCAACTCTCGTACTTCAATTTTAGGTCATCGAGTGGTCTTACTTTCTGTGAGAACGTAGCCTGGTGACACGCAGTTCACCCGCGCGAAGCCAGCCCACTCAACGGCCAAGCTCCTTGCGAGCTGCACCACAGCCGCCTTGGAAGCGTTGTATGCAGCCTGCGTCTGCGGAACGTTGACTAGCGTGGCACTGACCGATGCCGTAATGATCAGGTTGCCCCGGCCCTGCTTTTCAAAGATCTTGCCTGCAGCTTGCGCCGTCCACATGACACCGTCGTAGTTGACGCTGTTCATGTCCTGCCATGTTCTCTCTGTGTATTCGAGCGAATCGACGTTGGCGCAGACCCCAGCGTTGGCGACGGCGATGTCGAGGCGGCCGCCGCCAAAGTCGGCAGCGATTTCGTCAATGGTGCGTGCGATGGCATCTCGAGAGGACACGTCGGATCGATAGGCTTGGACGCGGACTCCGGTCTCTTTTGCGATTTTGGCGGCAGTTGCGTCAGCTTGCTGATTTGTCTTGTAGATAAAGGCCACATCTGCTCCTGCCTCTGCCAAACCTCGCACAATCTGCGCTCCAATCCCTTTCGCACCTCCTGTCACGACCGCAATTTTGCCTTTCAGGCTGAACTGGGACAACACGGGAGTGTTCACATCAGGAGGTTGGTAGAGAGGCATGTTGGGAATGTAATCGTAGAGGTTGGTCGAAATTAAACGAGCTGTTGGAGGCACTGGTCATCCCATCTTCGTAGGTCGCACGCAACACAATATATAGTACGTGACTACGTGAAGATCGAGGATGTCTTTCCATAAATCGTGACAATCAAACTTCTCGAGTCACCAACCAATACAACACGAGCTTCTGATTCAGCTCAGTTGCCTTTCAAAAGTGCGGTCCAATCAGACGCCAAGGTTCGGTATCGGGTTGAACCACGTCGGAGGGAAGCGCAACAGTCACTTTCCGCAACCGAGAGCTCGAGTGCTCGTCTCGAGGGACACATTGCCCCGATATTTCGACCGGGAGTATCCGGAAGAACAGGTTTCTAACCCCGGAATGAACTCAGTGGTTACGTGTATCCCCACGGGGTTTCCCCGCGTCATGAGAAGAGATGGAACGCTGAAGGGCGTGCGGCTATACGTCGGCTTCCACGGCTTTGCTAATTTTCACTCGTGAAGACTCCTGCTTTCCAAGGAGATTTCCCAGCCGAAGGTTTTGCTATAAAAGTGCCAGTCGGCCAAGGAATCTTTCTGTTTGCCTATTCTGGAGAGCACATGTTCCTATCTCTGATACTGCAAATTCACAATTTCTGAAAGTTTTTTCTTGCACATACATATCT
This sequence comes from Colletotrichum tropicicola, assembly GCA_025962755.1. Lineage (NCBI taxonomy): Eukaryota > Fungi > Ascomycota > Sordariomycetes > Glomerellales > Glomerellaceae > Colletotrichum > Colletotrichum tropicicola. The sequence goes on along the minus strand of JAOWMA010000161.1, from coordinate 106,553 downwards.
TCGCATCTCGTTCCAATAGGTACCGCGAACATGGATCAGCGGCATCGATGGATGGTTACTGCGAGATTTGAGAAGCGTGCCCTTCTCATCGCAGTCAACTGTTTAGCTGGAATGTCAATTTTCTTCTTTGGTCAGTCTCGCCTCAAGGTCGCAGCCCCCCAATGACATCCAAGGCCAACTAACAATGGTGTTCGCAGGCTACGACCAGGGCATGATGGGTGGCGTCAACAACGCTAAACACTACATCGATTTGATGAAATTCGGATACCTAGACGATGAGGGTGTCCCAGTGGTCACTGACACACTTCTTCAAGGCGGCATTATGTCAGTTTTCTACTTAGGCACCCTCATCGGCTGTCTGATTGGAGGCTCGATCGGAGACCGCTTTGGAAGAATCAAGACCGTTGCTATTGGGGCTCTTTGGGGAATCTTTGGGGCATCCCTGCAGTGCTCAGCCATGAACTCCAACTGGATGATCGGCTCCCGCCTTGTCAACGGAATCGGTACGGGCATCTTGAACGGAACCGTTCCCGTGTGGGCCTCAGAACTGACAGACTACACCTCCAGGGGTGCTTTTATTGCCATGGAGTTCACTCTGAACATCTTCGGAGTAGTCGTTGCCTACTGGTTGGGATATGGCGTCAGTTTCATCAACAACGGAGAGTCCGCCTTTCGATGGCGTTTCCCGATTGCTTTCCAGATCATTCCACTCTTATTTCTGCTTTTTGGGTGTTTTCTTTTCCCGGAATCCCCTCGCTGGCTCTGCAAAGTCGACCGACACGACGAGGCGCTGTACATCTTACAACGGTTGCGGGGAACTGAAGGAAATGTTGCCGAAGCCGAGCTGTCTGACATTCAAGACGTCCTACGACTGGAAGAGTCTTCCGAGGGAACCAAGTACCACCAGATGCTTTTCGGCATCGGCTCTGGGAAGCTCCATACCGGACGAAGGGTGCAGTTGGTGGTATGGCTTCAAATTATTCAGTGCTGGACCGGTATTGCCGGCATTACGATGTACGGCCCAAATATGTGTTCCCCGCCATTTCCAGTCCATTGACTATGTTTCTAACGGGAAATGTCCGAAAGCCATTTTCCATATTGCCGGTTTCGATCCTCAAAAGGCCCTGTGGGTTTCGGGTCTCAACAATATATTCTACATGTTTGCTACACTGATCTGCGTCTTTACGATAGACCGGATTGGCCGCCGGTGGACTCTCTACTGGGGTTCGGTTGCCCAGGCAGTTGCGATGTTTCTCGTTGGAGGACTTTCTCGCGGCGGCCTCAATGCGAGAAGCAGCGGAAACGTTGACGTCGCGAATCAATGGAGAGCGGCCGCAGCATCGATGGTTTTCCTATACACGAGCATCTTTGGTGCAACATGGCTTACGGTGCCATGGCTTTACCCTAGTGAGATCTTTCCGTTGCAAGTCCGCGCGAAAGGTAACGCCTGGGGCGTTGTCGGTTGGAGCATTGGAAATGGGTATGTCTTGATTCTTCCAATACGATGCTAATTATTGCTAACTACGGTTGCAAGAACCCTGACTCTCGTCCTGCCTTACATCATCGATGCAATCAACGAGAACGCGATGTATATATTTGCTGCAGTAAATGTTGTCAGCATCCCTATTGGTAAGATATCCCTGAATCACAATGGAGAACACGTCTGATGGTTTGCAGTCTGGGCATTGTACCCTGAGTCAAACCAAAGAACTCTTGAGGAGATGAATTTCCTGTTTGCTGCCGACACACCGTGGACTTGGGACGCGGAAAAGATATTCAAGGAACTCAAGGAGGGGCATAACGGAACGGCGGGTGCTGTGCGGCTAGCTGCGAATGGCGATGCAGCATCCAAAATGGAGGATTCCTGCTTTCATGTGGAGAAACGACTGGCGTAGGTTTGCGATCAGGGCTTGCAGTCAGGGCTTGCAGTAAATTTGGACCTGGAGATACTGGGTTCAGGGTACTGTACGTTAGGAATTAGTCGAGGTTCAGTCAAGATCGCAAATATTGCAAATATTCACAGCTTACCGACATGCCTTGAGAGCTTTACCTACCATGCTTACGTTCCTTGTTTGAGAATGATGCAGGTCGCAATCACGGTTTGTGCTTGTGCACTGGATATCCACGCGTACCCAGTACGCAAGGCGTGTGAGATGAGTTAAGCCGAGCCATGTCAGGCCTGCCAAATTTGAGTGTTTGAGAACTGAAATGACATGCTCCCTCGCATTCGGATGTCGAGCCTCTCCGATAGACAGTCCTCCGAGAAGCCAGTTTCTGTTGACCACCCACCACCTGTCACCCAGTTTGCTAATTTTGCCTCACAGTACGCTGGACCCGTTGCGCCGGGAATAGGACAAAACGCATGCATTCTCTTGATTGGGAAACCAGAGCCCAGCAACCGGAGGAACTTGACGAATGACAGGAATTCCAAGCCCCCGATACGATATCGGAACTTCTGCAAACTTGAACGCCGTTCAGTCATGCGATCTTGGTGGGTAATGCTGCAAATAGTCCCTCAAGATCAATCCCGCGTATCGTCGCTTTTGATCCGCGCATACGGATACGGATATTTTGAATGCGAAGGTCGTTCCCTCGAGACGAGGGTGCGGGGTAGCCAATGTGGAGAGCCCGCTGCTTGGGAGGATCGACAGACAACGTGGAGAGCTTCTCATGCGGCGTTGTTCATTCTTGGATATCGGCAGCTCTTGAAATTATCTCGTCCTGTTTCTCTCCTGGAAGTTTGTGTGAGCGCAACTTTATCGACAACTACTTACCCACCATGGCTCTCTCCGCTTCTCGTCTGCTCAGAGGCAAGACCGCTGCTATCACCGGCGGCACCACTGGCATTGGCCGAGCAATAACACTTGAATACTTGCGACAGGGTGCCAACGTTGCGGTCAACCATCTCGGTCTCCCTCGTGATGAGAAGCACAGAATCAGCCTCTTGGAGGAGGCCGAGACTATCGCCAAAGCCGGCACTCCGGAATCGCCAACCGGCCGGCTCATCGAGCTTGCCGGAGATGTGACCAATCCCGAAACCGGGAAGTCTCTGGTCAATGCAGCAGTCGAGAAGTGGGGTGGCCTCGACATCTTCGTGGCCAACGCTGGTATCTTCAAGGCGGCTGAGTTTCTTACGTACGATAGTCGCTCTTCCCCCGGTGACAACTAGATGCTGACATCTGCCTTCCAGTCTTGAAAAAGACACTTTCGACAAGTCCATGCAGGTTAACGTCAACGGTGCTTTCTACTCCTGCCAGGCCGCGGCCAACCAAATGGTGAAGCAGGGACGTGGCGGGTCGATCATTGGCGTCTCTTCTATCAGCGCTCTCGTTGGAGGAGGATTGCAGACTCATTACACTCCGACAAAGGCCGCCGTTCTATCAATGATTCAGTCTATGGTGATCGCTTTGGCAAAGAACAATATCAGATGCAACGCCTTGCTTCCAGGCACCATCCACACGCAATTGGCTGAGCCGGATATGCAGGACGAGACGAAGCGCAACTATCTCCAGAAGCGTATTCCCATGGGCGTTGGCAAGCCGCAAGACCTGGCCGGACCGGCGGTGTTCTTGGCCTGTCCGGAGTTGAGCGGATACATGACGGGGTCTCAAGTGCTAGTGGACGGTGGCATGTTTGTACATTTGCAGTAACCATTGAAGTTCCATCTCTTGTAACCCAGGTAGCTTTGCCAACTTTACTGCACATAATGCGGAGAAACTCCTCGCGGCCTCCATGACTGGATTCAGTTTCACGTATGTCGATCTAAGTCTGTGACCCACGTAGGGCAACGTCTCCCTCCAGCTCCGTTCCGGAGAGACGCGGCGCCGCGGAGCCGGAGCCCCGGTCTCCAAATCCAACCCCACACCCCGGGCCTACCCCGCACGAGTCTGGGCGTGGGTCCCACACCCTGGCGCCTTGTTCTCCAACTAGGTGCCCTGTGTATCGCACTCCAACGCAAATGCTCCCTTTTCATCCTCACACACCTGGCCGTGCTCAAGCAAATCACGAGACGTTCGCAACCAGTTGCAATCTCACCCTCGCGTCTTCCATACGACCGACTACCTTCAGACCCGGGCATCAAGAACCACGTCGCTGTGAGTAGCATGGCATGAAGGACGCAAACGAGTCATCATGGGGGATGATGGGGAAGAGTCCCAACCCCATTTCACCAGGAGTCGACTTACGCGTGGCCGCGGTCTTCGAAACACAACCGGATGGTGTTTTTCCCTCCCAGCCTTGTCCTTACACACTATCCGCTAACTGACTTGTGTCACTATAGCGTAACGTGCCGCCGTCGTCACGTCAAGTGCGACGAAAAAAAGCCCATTTGCGGTGGTTGTGAAAGAACCAAACACGCCTGTGCTTACGTTCCTCGACGGCCGCCAAACAGGAGACGAACCGACAGAGAGAACACCACGGACGCCCCTGACGGACACGAAAGCACACTGCAGGAGTCCGAGCCGGCTAGAGCATCCCCGGCGTGTCCAGATCAACCCAATGACCCCCCCTCAACAGAGCATGGAGTCCAAGAAGCGTGGGCGGCTCCCTCCCCCGAGGAGCGGCTCCGCCCGAGCACTGCCACCGCTTCCACAATCGAAGGTCTCAATGGCGAAGCAGACAACGAAGCCTCGCCGGCCTTTGACACATGTATGAATGACACGCCAATTGCCCAGCAAGAATCGCCCAATCATGATTCCGCCGATAACAACTGCACTGGCATCACGCCCCATCCCTCGGCAGGGACAAACAGCTCGTTTGGGGCGAATCTAGAGAATGCTACAGCTATTTGGGTCGACCTCCTGCTTCAGGATGCTGCGATGCAGGAGTATGATTTCACCAACTTCAACATCGACACAGAGGGCATCAACATATTTGGAAGTTCTGTTGTTCAATCACCAGCTGTTGGGAGACAACCCCCAAAGCTTGCTGGCGAGAGCTTGTCGCCAACGCCAGCCAACTCACATCCATATCTTTCGGAGAGAACGGCAAACCTCAATGATTACCAGCACTTTGAGAAACAGGCCTGGTACTCCGCAAGCCTTCTGCACATCCTACCCCACGAACATATCATTTTTCAGAACTTCGTCAAGCAAATCAGTCGGTGGGTAAGTGGGCTCTGTAAAGCTTGAACTGTGACTTCAGTGTCTCTAAAACCCGGGCAGATGGACTTATTCGATCCAAAGAGGCCTTTCGGCACTCATGTCCCTCAGCTTGCAGTAGGTGTCCCAAGCCTCCCATGGCATCCGTCATAGCCACTAATCAGGTTTCTTTTTCCCCTTCTGTTCAGATGCACAATGTCGGACTTATGAATGCAGTGCTCGCCCTTTCCGCCCGCCACCAATCGCTGAGCACTAAAGCCAACGAAAAGGACGATCGGGATCCAAACGACGCCCTCAGATACTATTACAAAACCCTACATTATATCCAAGAAGCAATGCAGTACGACTCTTACAAGACGAGCCTCGAGCTCCTCGCCACATGCTCCATCGTTTCCGCATACGAGATGCTTGATGGCTCTCGGCAAGATTGGGAAAGGCATCTCAAGGGTGTGTTCTGGATCCAACGCTCGCAAGTCATTCACGGCGACTCGACGGGTCTGAAGCAAGCCGTATGGTGGGCCTGGCTTTGCCAAGACGTTTGGGCTGCCTTCCGCGAGAAGAGGAAGCCTTTCACTTTCTGGAGGCCATTGAAGACCCTGGAAGAGCTGGACCCTTACGAACTCGCTGCCCGCTCTGTCTTCTTCTTTGCCCAAGTTGTGGCGTTTTGCTCCCGAGAGGAAACTGAAGCGGGGAAGGGCGATCCTCTTGCGAGAATCGCTGCCGCGGACGTACTGAAAGACATGCTGGAGAATTGGAGGCGTCACTTGACAGCCGAGTTCCAACCACTGCCGTATTCTAGCTCCACTGACGATGTCTTTGAGTCGATCTGGATCCACCCGCCAGCATTCGGTATGTACAGATGATGTTCCGACCAACGTCATGGGCCATGCTAATTATGGTTCAAGCGGTCGCGTTCCAAGTTTACTACTGCGCACATATACTACTGCTCTTGAACGTGCCTGTTCTAGGAGGCCTAGAGCAATACACTCGGCAACGAAAACGTCTTATAGAATGTGTGAGAAAGGTTTGCGGTATAGGAATGACGCTCTCGGACTATCCTTCCAGTGTCATGTGCTCTCAGTGCTTATATATAGGTCTGTGAGCTTTCCATTTCTTGTGATCACTCGTCGTTCTGACATGAGATGCGTAGCCGGAATACCCCTTGAAGATACCAAAGAGCGCAGCTGTGTCCTTAAGATGCTAGAGGGTTGTCGAGAGCGATGTGGTTGGCCCGTTAAACCACTCGGAGATGAGCTTCAAGCTCGATGGGAAAGCTCAGACGCGAGGTGACATGAGACATGATATTTGAGAGCCATATTTGTATACTTTAGACTTGTATTTACTGAATGCAATGATACCATCATGCCGGCCCCTTCGAACCGCAAATGTCCATCCATTCCTTCGTTTGTCTGACGACATGGCCCGCGCCCGCTTCAATCAAAGTGGTATGCGGTACGCATGCGACCTGGGACTTGAGGTGCGTGTAGTAATCGTCCAACACCAGCCTGTTGACATTGATCTTCGTAGCACCCGCAGCGATACACTGTTTCATCAGTTCTGGGGGAAACCCGTTGGTTCCATGGAGGGCTATCCTGACTCTGCCGTTGATCTGAGTCCTGAGCTTCTTTAACCTGCGATCAGACTCATGAACGATGCGTCGGGAATTTGACATACCGCTCAAAGTCCAACTGCGGACCTTACACCCCGTACTCCCCGTGCACGTTGCCGAAAGCCGGGGCCAGAGCATCGACTCCGGTAGCGATGAACTGGTCAACCTCCTCCGGCGTGGTCTTGCTTGCTTCCAAACCGGCCGTGTCCATCACGCCGTCCTCGGCTCCCTCGATTCTCCCAGGTTCAGCTTTCGTGGCGATGCCACGTTCTTGGCAATATTTCACAAGACGAGCCGTCTTCTCGAGGTTTTCCTCCTTGTCGTAGTGGGACATGTCGACCATGATACTGTCGAACGGGAGATTGTCGGCCGCATGTCGGATTATGCCTTCGTCCTGCGCATGATCGAGATGAATCGAAATCGGGACCGTCGCTCGAGAGACGGCGTCTTTAGCGGTTCGGACGAGTAGGCCATCAGCAAAAGTGACGGCCCAGGGGAAGAACTGGATGATGAGAGGAGACCGAGCTTGCTCTGCCGCCGCCACGAGGCCGTGAATCTGTTCGAGGTTGTATGCGATCGCGGCGATGACGCCGTATTTGCCCTTCTCAGCCTTTTCAAGGATCTGGATGTGTCGGTTGGTCTCTCTCCAGTTCGTCGGTGCAGCCATGTTTGCGGATGTAGAAATGTAGTCGAACCAAGCGAAGTCTGGTCTTAATGTTTGGCTGCCTACGGATGTTTATGGATATGGATGGGAGCCCAATATTTGAATTCTATTCATCCATTTCATCGTATTTGAACAAACACATCTGTCAGACATCCTGTTTCACTCCTCAGCACACTCTAGATCGAATTGGGAGGTGGCACGAGAAAGGGCGAGTGTGGGTCGGCGTCGTCTCGAGGGCATTGCCCAACCAAAACTCACTTGTCTCATCCCTGCACCCGTCACGACCAAGTCTCCGCTGAGAGGCTTCAGCATTTACACGTCTCCTGGTCTCTTGAACTCCCTCATGGCGTTGGCTTCTGTCGGAATTAGCCGCCATAGAACATGCCTAGGCAACGAAATGAAATCAAACTCGAGGTTGATCGCTACCTCCTCCAGAAGCAGGCACCTCGCATTCTGATTCCACCCATCTCTACTACACCCTACTTCATAGATTGTTTTGTTGACAGTCAGCTATTATGGAAGTCGACAAAAGCCAGTCTGCGCCTTGGTGCGTCCATCATCAAGCGTTCCGTGACATCATCGGCTCGAAGCCATCTCTGGATCTGCTACTATCGGTCGAAGACTACCCGTTTGCACACGAAGCCGGCGTGTTCATCCCAGAAGCCGAGGAACTGTTTATCACGAGCAACAGAATAACCTCAAAGGGTAGCCGAAATGGAGTGCAGGTGTCCAAAATCTCTTTCGGCGACCGAGCAGGACAAGCAGCACACGAGGAGATCGATTGTCCCGACATTGCGATGGCGAACGGGGGCGTCAACTACGGCGACGACATCCTCTTCTGTGCCCAGGGTTCAATGACTCAACCGAGTGGCTTGTTCATGATGTCCCGGACAAAGCCATACGCGGTGGAACCTGTTCTCACCAGCTTCTACGGCCGCCCGTTCAACTCCGTCAACGACGTTGTGGTCAGTAAAGACGGCAGCACCTGGTTCACTGATCCCCCGTATGGCCATAAGCAAGGCTACCGACCGCTACCAACGCTACCCAGCCAAGTATATCGATTTGACCCTGCAACGGGGTCAGTATGGGCAATGGCAGACGGCTTTGACCGACCTAACGGGATCTGCTTCTCCCCAGATGAAACAGTCGTCTACGTCACAGACACCGCCTTCGTTCGAGGCGACGGGTCGACCGACGGTAGCATGCCATCGACTGTGTAGGTCACCACTTTCCCGGCAAATACCCGACGCGCAGATTTGAGGCACTTGGGCTAACCAACGAAAGTTACGCATTTGACGTCAACTGGCGTCACAAGCAGCCGTTTCTGGTCAACCGAAGACTCTTCGCTTTCGCAGACACCGGCATACCCGACGGAATCAAGTGTGATATGGACGGCAATGTCTACAGCGGCTGCGGAGACGGCGTGAACGTCTGGTCTCCCGGGGGTGTTCTTCTCGGACGAATTCTGGTCGAAGGCGGTGCCGCCAACTTCTGCTTCGGGAGGGGCGGCGAGCTGTTCATTCTCAATGAGCATGATCTTTGGAGGGCGCAGCTGAGTCGATCGGTCCGGGGGGCTCTGCTGAAGATCTGAATTGACGTGAGTGTTTCGGGAGAGTTTCTAGTGGCGGCATCGTGTCTGTGATGGTGGCTGCGAGCGGCAGCAGCCGAAGATCACATGGGGCTAGATAATGAGGGGTTGCACGTGTGCTCGTGACCGGGTGGACGGGACTCTGCCGAACAGAGTGAGGCGTCAGATTCTCGCCCAGATAAAGATACACAAGGTAGAGAACCTTTTCGAACAAGAGGGTCTGGAACATGGCTAATTCAGCTGAATGAAGTTTATCAGAACACATACACGATGCATCCTTCTGCGTTGGCACCTAAGATAATACAGAACAAATGCAGATGCAGTGTACGAGCAACGATGTTCCATCATCCAGTCAGAGCGTCGAATTGAGATGACAAGGAGACAGCGCTTGATTGGCACAGCATGCAGCAGCCACCGCACGTGAGAGACGATCCTGGACGACTTCTCACCTCGTCGACAACCTCCACTCCATCCGGTTTCTTTTTGGCCGAAACATTGGCGCAACGCTCTTCTGCGACTCTCTGGATGCATGCCCAGACTCCCTTATTCCCGCGACTACCCGAACCGCACTCTTACCCCTCTATCTCTGCTGGCAGGCAGATCATAACAATTCTACCGGCTGTAAACGCGATTCTGCCGTGGCAAATGATCAACTGCCGTTGGCTCGATGCTGCTCGATAGCGCAAGTGCAAGGGAGCAGATCCCTCATCACGCATGCACCCCGCAGGCCACGTCTGGCAGGTCATCCGGTTTCTGTTGCCCATGCGGGGGTGATACGGATATGGGACGATCACAGACAGAACTTCTGTGAGACGGATGCGCTGATAGCGCAACGTTGAACTGGAAGAATGCAACGTTGTCGGGGGAAAAGAATGAGGAGATAGCGCTGCTTCCACGTCCTCCTCATCCACCCCTGGTCGAACGACCTATCTCGCCCGATAGCTGGGCCGAGGCCCGACCCCCGCCTTTGCGTCCGCCACCAACTCTAAGTCGGACGACGGCAGTCATGGTATTTATCGTCGGAATCACCCCCAGGTCGTTAATTAGACTCGCGTGCTGCTCCGGTCGCAAGTTTTACTCTCGGCACTTCCTGACAGCTCGTTCTACTTGGAACCGGACACTTCGCGCACTGACTGTGGGGATCTCTGGCGATAATGTCCGGAAAAGCGGAGATCACCGGCGACGAGCCGTCCCCGGCTCCCGAAGGGGGGGATATTGAGAAGATCCGTGGCCGAGTCAGCAACACGGAGCGGTTCGGTGATCAGATTTCTCACGAAAAGCTTGAGGAACTGGCTCCTAATGGTGAGCACGAATACATCTTGGAAAAGATCAACGGCATGACCGAAGAGGAGGCCATTGAGATCATAGAAGAGAGCGTGGAGTTCTTCAAAGACGACTGGAACTTCCCTTCTGATATGAGGGAGCGGATGAAAAGGCTTCTCGAGGGTCCTAAAGCATACGGCGAGTCTTACGACCGCGACCTGAGGATCGATGCCGTCATGATTCGATACTCATCGCCGTACCCGGGAGTGCGCGCTGTTGCCGAGATTCTGGATGACCAAAGCGTTCCCATCGAGACAATACGAGCCTACTTCCTGGGTATCGGCTGGGCTGTCATTGGGACATTCATCTCGACATTCTTCAACTCAAGGTTTCCGTCCATTAGTGAGTCCATCTCTCGGCTTTCGACCCTTGCTAGATTCGAGCCTTGAAGCTTTCTGTCCACTACGAAAATACTAACAGTCATCCCACACAGCTCTGAACGGGCAGGTCATCCAGATCTTGCTGTTCCCCTGCGCTAAAGCCCTCGAGTTCATCCTACCCGACTGGGGCGTTACGGTCTTTGGCGTCCGCCATTCTCTAAACCCCGGGCCGTGGACTTTCAAAGAGCAAATGTTCGCAACCATCACATACAACATCGCCATTTACACGACTAACAGCTACGGAATGATTTTGGTCCAAAAGTCTCCTGTTTACTATGGTCTCACGTTTGTCGACTTCGGCTACCAAATCATGTTGACCCTCTTCGTGCAACTCATGGGCATGGGTTTCGCCGGCTACCTCCGTAGATTCAGTGTTTATCCCGTCAAGGCACTTTGGCCGACAATCCTGCCGACAATTGCCATGAACCGGGCACTGACTCGACCCGAACCGAAGGAGAACATCAACGGATGGACGATTTCACGATACAAGTTCTTCTACGTCTGCACTATCTGCATGTTTTTCTACTACTGGCTGCCTGGATATCTCTTCACTGCCTTGGCGACTTTCAACTGGATGACCTGGATTTCACCTCAGAACGTCACCCTTGCCATCATCACCGGGTCTTCTCTCGGCTTGGGGTTGTTCAACCCTATCACGACGTTCGACTGGAACATCGCTACATCATCCTACGCGGCTTTGGCGCAGCCTTTCTTCGCGACCTGCACCATGTACTGCGGCGCAATCCTCGGCGGAGCCATCATCCTCGGAATCTACTACACCAACATGTACAACACGGCGTACCTACCGATCAACTCTTCGTCGCCTTTTGCTAATGACGGCACCCCTTACGTTGTACAAAACGTGGTTATCGACAATAAGCTCAACGAAACACTCTACCAAGACTACTCCCCTCCATTCTACTCTGCCGGCTATCTGATAACTGTCGGTGGTAACTACTGTTTTTATCCTATTTACTTTCTTTACATCATGGGTATGTCAATAAGCGTTCTCCTGGCATTTCCAAGCTAACTTTCACACAAGGCAACCAATGGAAGACAATATCGGCTGCGTATGTCGACTTCTACAAGGGCTTGCGCTACAAAAAAGGCAACTATGAAGGAGCCATGGACATTCACAGCCGGCTCATGTCCAAGTACAAGGAAGTGCCCGACTGGTGGTTCCTGCTGATTCTCGTTGGTGCCATCGTTGTCTCGTGTATCTTCCTCAACATCTACCCTCTGGACACCCCCGTCTGGCTGGTGTTCCTGATGATCGCCATCAACCTCGTGTTTGCGGTTCCCTTGTCGTTCCTCTCGGCCACGACGGGAACGAACCTCGGTCTCGGCGCACTGATCCAGGTCATCACCGGCTACATGCTTCCCGGAAACACCAACGCCTTTCTCTTCTCCCAGACCCTTGGATCGTGGGCGCTGGCGGGCTACGGCGACAACTATGTTCAAGATCAAAAGATGGCCCACTACACCAAAATTGCACCGCGGGCTGTGTTCCGGAGCCAGATCGGGACGATTATCATCACCTGCTTTGTCGCCGTCGCGACGCAGAACTTTATCCTCGAGAACGTCAAAGGACTGTGCACGCCGAATCAGCCAAGCCGTTTCACCTGTGCCAACGACGGTGCACCACTCTATGCCAACAGTTTGATGTGGGGTCTGCTTGGTTCTGAGCGCATGTTTGTTTCGTTCTACCCGATTCTCAAGTGTAAATCACAAGGACCCTTTCATAAGAAACTTAACGTTGCTAATTTCCCAACGCAGGGTGTTTCCTCATCGGTACCGTCATCGCCATCGTCTTCCTCGTCGGGCAGGGTTACGGACCGGTCTACTTGCCCGGGGTGCGAGAGAAGCTGCGCGTCAAGCTCAGGCCCAAGACGTTTGCCCTTCTCGACCGCACGCTCTTCCCCTTCGTTGCCTCCCTTCTCTGGCTAAACCCAGTTCTCGTCATTCAGGGTATCCAGCACTGGGCACCCTCCAACCTGTCGTACAAGACGCCCGGCATGATCCTCAGCTTCATCTTCATGTACTGGCTTCCGCGGCACAGGTTGGCATGGTGGGAGAAGTACAACTATGTCCTGTCGGCTGCCCTCACCGCGGGCGTGGCTGTGTCGGCTTTGATTATGTTCTTTGCCGTGGGATACAATCCGATAGCTTTAAAGTGGTGGGGAAACACAGTCAGCCATGCCGGCGTGGACGGCAGTCAAGTCGGGATCCTCCCAATCCCAGATAGAGGATACTTTGGACCTGAGAAAGGCAGTTTCTAGTGGGAGTTTCTGGTGGGTTAAGCTGGCACTCACTTAGATGGGGGAAATATCCAGCCTCGCGGATTCTCCGGACTTCAGAGGCGGTGGCGGGGGCGGCACCGGAGGGCCAAAGCGGGGCCGCCGTTCAATGCGCTCTCCGGCCGCCGTTGTTTGACATTAATGGCCCCCTTAATCCCGAAAACAAAACATATTCTTTTTCGAATTCTCATCCATGATCACGAGCGCACTCCGTGTGGGGCAGACAGTACAACAGGCAGTCGCTTTTTGTGATGTGTACCTAACTTGAAAACAAAGTATGAACATGAAGATGACTCCTGACTGTGAGTCGAAATGGTATGTGTGCTAACCCCAGTCCAAATGAGAACGCCACTCTATCCCGCAGCAGGGCTGCATGCAATTGAAACGTGATCTTATGCGATCCTATCCCGTACACGAGCTAGTAAGCGTAGCTTACTGCTTGTCGAACAGGTAGACATTCTGCTCGAGCTGGCGGGTGTTGAGCTGTTACGGGTTAGCATCAGCCAAATAATGAGTACTGCCATGCCACTTACGAAGCTCATGCTGATGTTGTGCAGGTCAGTGGCACCCATCTGGGCACCGTCGCGGACAATCTCAGTCTTCATGATGTTGATGGCCTTGGTGACACCCTCAAGACCGTAGCAGTTGGCGTACATGTAACTATCCCCATGTCAGTATGATTTCATCAATAGGAGACGGTCTGAACTTACGGACGACCCATGCCGACCATCTTGACACCGAGGGCAAGCAGCTTCAGGACGTCGTTGCCGTAGCGGACACCGGAGTCGGCAATAACGTCGACCTTCTGGAAGACCTCAGGGGCGTTGCGGTAGATCTCGTAGGCGATCTCGAGGGGGCCGGGGGTGTGGTCGAGCTGGCGGCCGCCGTGGTTGGAAATGTAGATGGCCTTGGCACCCTTCTCGATGGCCAGCAGAGCCTCGTCGGCGGTGGTGATACCCTTGAGGATGATGGGCAGGGTGGTCTGGTTCTTCATCTGGTCGTAGATGTCCCAGGTGAGGGCAGAGGAGACGGAGTTGGCGTTGGTGGTGTCGTAGCGGGCAGCGCGGTGGCGGACGGAGTCGCCGGGGGCATCGATGGTCCAGACGATGGCCTTGGCGCCGGTGCGCTCGGCGCGGCGGATGTTCTCCCAGGTGACGGAGAGGTTGGCGTTGGTGTAGATCTGCTGGAAGATAACCTGGGGGCCGTTCAAAGTGTTGTTGACCTTGCCGGTGGCGATCTCCTCGATGGACTTGGAGGCATACATGGAAGGCTATGGCGATGTTAGTCGCTGTCGTGCAAGTACGTTCAGTCAAGGCGGCCTACAATGTACAGGATGTTCTCGTTACCGGCGGCGCGGACGAGGTTCAGCTCGGCAGCCTCATCTCCGTAGACAGCGCGAGCGGCGGGGGCAATGAAGATGGGAGCGCTGAAGTTGTAGCCCAGGATGGAAGTGCTGTTTCACGACGTCAGCCATGAGATAAATATCAGGAAGGACGCTGGTGACGGACGGGAGACTCTGGTTCAGCTTGGTGACATCGCTCAGGTGCTTAGAGCGAAGCTGGACCTTCTGCCAAACGTCGAGGTTGTGGCGGTAGCCTGTTCACATCCATGTCAGACCGCGTTCGAAATATTCTCGATTCTCGGAAACAACATACTGAACTCGCCGGCAGTACCGGTGCGGTAGAAAGAGTACTTCTGGTTGTCGAGGTACTGGCGGGCAGCCCAGTCGAAGTCGGGAATGGCACGGATGTCCTTGAGCAGGGGCAGAGTGCCCTTGGTGTAGTTGGTGCTGCTCAAGTAGATCTCGAAGCCAGTGTCAACCTCGTTGTCCCAGGGCTCGGCCGCGAAGGCGGCAGCGATGAGCTGCGCGACGATAAAGAGCGAACGCATGTTTGGCAAGCTTGCGGGTAAAGACCGTGGAAAGGAGTGAATGGATCGAAGTGAGTGTAGATCTTTGCCAAGCACAGCGAGGAAACTTTTCTTCAGCTACTTGTGGCGACTCGTGCAGACTTATATGCCCCCGTTCTGAGCAGAAAAAAACACCACCCCCTTGAGTCCCACGATGATCTCCATCAACCACCCACTTCCCTGTCGGGGCATTTCATCCCCGGCGGCCTCAGGGTTGGGCCGCATTCTGCTCAAAGAGGGCAGGTACTGGTTCATCTCAATCCGGCTTGGTCTGGTCTGCTTAAAGGTATGGACAGCCAGAGGCCTCATTTTTATACCCTCTAGTAAACCATAGAGGTTATTCACAAGTCCTATGGTACGCTGTATCGCTCAACCTTAGTGGTCATTTACAAAGGTGTTTAAGCAGGCAGTAAACTGCTAAGTTTTTGAGATACTTGGTGAGTCTTCGGCGACCGCTGCGGCGTCCCGAATATGGTCTAGTGGTTCATCTCAATCCCTTGGGTGGACTGCGAGAAAAAAACATCACGGCCTTGGTCGAGTCAACTGCCAAGTTGGGCTTGCTGGGGATCCCTAGGTGCATGAGTCGAGAACAGATGAGGTAAACCCGCCGACTGGTCGGTCACGATCTAATCTAATTAATCCGAGATACCCGACTGCCTGGATTCCTTGGCTGAAGCAAGTTGGGCCTCCGTGGGGGGCAGCCGGAGTTCTGTCATCCTGACTAATTGTGACGGACGTTTTTCCTCTTTTCGCTCTCGACAAGGTAAATCCCACCGGCGATTCAGCAAAGATTATCCCAGGATGGACAAGGTCCGCGAAAACAGACTTCCAGGCCGCGCAAGAAAGGAATGAGAATTCCTCACTGATAACCAAGATTGCGAAAGAATGCCGAGACCTGCTAAAGACCTGCCAGAGACAGCAGTTGGCTTGGAACAAAGACTTGGCTCGGCTCAAGATACCGCTGACAGCACCTCGCTTGCAGGACCCCATCGGCACATCTTCTCCTTTGGCACTGGCTCGGTTAATGCGCGCTTTCTCAGTCTAAATGCAACATAAACTCCGCCCTGTGGATATTCCAAAGGACTTTGGACGAACGGGAGCCTCGACACGAGATGAAATTAGGTTCTCGTTTCTAGGAGGGAGTGGGTCGAAACTGGACTGAAGTGATGGATGTGTTGTCGACACAAAGCTTGCACGGATGTAAAATGCTTCCCTGTCTCCCCTCTCGGTGCTTCCCCTTGGGGAGCTCTCCTGATTACTTTCCACCTCCATTCTTTAACAACTTGAGGTATAATTCCCCAGGGGGTCTGCCCACAATTAGAGGCGGAGAGCCGTTAGCCAAAATCTTCCCACGGTTGGGGCTCCAGCTCTTCTCCCTTTTATCCATCGAGGAGTAGGTGGGCTGTTCCGGTTCTCCGATTCGTCTCCGCGCGCGGTTATGTGCCGTCGAAAGCCTAACCGAGATATTTTGACCTCTCCACTGAGGCAAATTTCGGGATTTGGTGTCCGCGGCATCGTGCGGGTTCATGGGTGGCCGCTGTCAACGGTCCAGGATTCGGGTCGGACACAGAGACCGAAAACGAGAGCTGCCCAGCTGTGTTAGGAATTCACAAGGGGTTTTGTCACGCGCTGGGGAGAATTCTTGACGCATGTCCGTTGCCCCCTGCCGACAAGCAGCAGTCAAGTCGATTCAGACCGCCCACCAGCGAGTCCTGGAGAACTTTGTCTGTCGGTACCTTACCTAAGGTACCTTAAGGTAGATATGACAAGCACTGAGCAGGAATGAGGTGATCTTACTGGACGTAGTCGGTTATCAGCATCCCGTCATTTTTGCGGCCGTTGCGGCTCAAAAATCAGCCCAGACTACCGCACGTGCAGTAGTGTAGGATTCCCAGTTGGCTGTTTCCCTTTGCGCATTAGTCATGGGTTAGTCAATCAAGATGATGCTCCTCGATTTAAATGGCACAGTCGCAGTGAGATGCCCTATTCGGCCCCGCTCCGATTTCCGATTCGGCAACTCCTTAACCCCCTGCTCCCATGTCTCTAAACGCACAAGCTGAGGGTAGCATTGCCTTTGAAAAGAGTCAGGTGGCATCGCCAGAATGTTAGTGATCAACGCAACCCATGGGATTAATAGCCCTGTGCCAAAAGAGGTAGAGGGTGGAGCTGTGAGGGACCTGGGCAGACAAACATTCGAATTGAAGCGCTGTAGCGCTAGCTACCTATGTAGAGCCAATCTACTTCAAGTCGAGGATGTGTCTGAACTCGATCCACTCATCGTGGGCTTAGCACAAAGGGGCGCTACGCGCAAGAAGGATTGTATGATGTAGAAACCCCTGACATTTACGACATCCATATCACATCACATGCTGAGGATTTTGATGCGGGAAGCCGTACTGTCTCAGGGTATTCTTAGTATCTACCTGCCTCATCTTTAATAACCCCTTGGAATGAGTCACCTACGACTTATCCCTCTAAGGTTTTCAACCTGCTGATTGAGGCCATCGAGGTAGAGGCCATTGAGGTTATTCACAGTAGTCTTTTCCCACGGTTCTTCCAATTGTGTCCCAGTGCAAAGTAGGCACTGTAAATGTGGCTTAAACAGTGTTTTCAAATAGTGTCACACCCCCACACGAAGATTGTGGTAGGGCCCACCGGTTCAAAAGCTACCTGCCTCATCTGACTCAAACCTTTGCCACCTACAACATCTCTTATCGACAAATAGTATACACGACTGAATATCGATTAGACCCATCGAGCCCCAAGACTCGCAGCGAATCGGTTGTACAAGTAGACCTCTCCAGTCCCGATTACCACGCACGCAGTTGAGCCCACGTGCTCCCGCGAACTCCTCGCCGGACCTGCCTACAGGTCTGGATCTGTTTTCGTCAGGACACCAGGACGTCCCATTCTCACGCCTGAAATCCGTAGACGGCGACAACCCCCCACCGCGGACTTCATCGCTCATCTCGAAGAGCCAGGGTATACCAATGAAGAGCCAGGGTATACCAATGAAGAGCCAGGGTATACCAATGGAGAAGTTGACTTTCCCCTTGACGGCACCGCCGACCTCGCCGCCATTCTCTGGCCGAAAGTGGACACAAAACATCTCGGTCAAAGTTTCAGAAGACGACAGATGATGCAACAACTACACATGAGGCTTGTCGTCGAGCTCCTCCCACGTTGAATTGAACTTGGTACGTGTCAGAACCACTCTCTCCAGTGCAGAATTGAAGATGAACGACTGTATATGGTTAATTCTGTCATCGTGCCCGAGATTGAAACCTAGACTCATGCCTTCGTCACTGTCACAGGGCCCCGCGGAAGATGTCACAGCTCGATGCATTCATGTTCGGAAAGCAACCACTAACATCATGCTTACGGTTTGGCCTCCCTTAGTTACCCCCATTCAAAGCGAGGACGATGCGACCCGACAGATGCCCTTTGCCCCTCAAGACTCCCTCCGCCCTAGGTAGCCGCAGCGTATATCTTGTTCGGCATCACACCCTTGTTCCAGCACGCCCCTCGCGTCAACGTTTGGCTTTCGGGCTTCCTTGTCATGCCGGGCAGTGTGAGGAAGCCGCGCGGGGAGCGTCAGTTCTCTGCCGGGTCCGGAGGCCGTTCGGATGGCTCCAGAATTTCCGGCGTGCTTAACTCTAGTCGAGGGCTTTCTTCTACCGCCGGCGGCGAGGGGGAGGGACTGGTGTTGCAGTATGGGTAGTCGGGAATGCCCGGGAGGGCGACCGGCCCGTCGTCACCTGTTCTGTCCGTGTTGCCGCCGCATGTGTTGTACCACGTCTCGGCCACATTGGTGAATGTGCCATCCAGTGCATGCTGGTCGGCCCGGAGGTTCCCGTCGAGGTCGGGATAGAATGTGCAAGTTCCGGCGGCGTTGCCCGAATAGGCCTGGAACGGACCGCCCCCGGACTTCTGCTCCCACTCGTATTGCGATCCACCAATGTCGCGTCTGCCCTTGTTGTAGTAGACGAAGCCGTCGCCGGTGAACTTGTCAGTCCAGATGGCGTCCGCACGGCCGTCACCATCTACGTCTGCCCAAGCAAGGTTGGCGCGGTCGTGGCCCTTGGCTGACTTGAATTGGCCCACGTGTGTCCAGGCACCGTCGCTCCCCTGAGTCCAGCCCCAAGCACGACCGTCCTTTTCGAGACAGATATAATCTGCTCTGCGGCTCCCAGAGATGTCCGCAAATCGCACCGGAAGGTCGTGGATGCCGAGTCCACGCTTCTGAGGGCAGTACAGACTCGGCGCCGGGTTGGGCTGGTATTCCCATTCCCAGCCTCCGCCGGGTGTGTACAGATTCCGGAAAACACTAACTCGGTTCTGGTCGTCCGGGTTTACCCAGATGATGTCGCACTTACCGTCTCCGTCCCAGTCGGCCAAATGCAAATCCCTCCGGTCGAGGTCACGGCTGACGTAGTTCCTAGGGGTAAACATGACAGCAGACGGGCCCCAGTAGCTCTGAGTGTCGGAGATGAAGTCCCTGCCCGCGTTGGGGTAGATGGTCATCTCGCCTTTGGACAGAGTCCACACGTAATCATCACGGCCGCTGCCCGTCATGTCGCAGTACTTGTTTCCATCAGCCTTGAGCTTCGTCCCGCCTGAACCAATATTCTTCCACACGCAGACGTGGAACTTGTGCTTGTCTCCGTCCTCTTCGTGCTCCATAAAGACATAGTCCTGCCGGCCGAGCAGCCCAAAGTCCTGGGGCTCGCCGTAGATGCGTGCGAAATGGATCCGGTTTCGAAAATTGGAGCCAAAGTTGCCGAGATGCGTCGGACCGCTGCTACGGCCCTTGAGGAAGCCCTGGCGCCAGGCGACGTTGAGGCCATCACCAAGCTCGCCTTTCGCACAGCTGCGCGCGTTGGTCCAGGTATCCGTAGCACCGGTGTCCGATACCCAGATCCAATCGTCTCGGCCGTCGCCGTTTATGTCTTCGAAGCGCGTACCCCTGAGATCTCCTTTGTTCTTGCCCGTAAATCTTAGGCCAAGTGGCTGGAAGTACTCAGGTTTTTCCTTGACCCAACCGTTGTGCCACACCCAAGCATCGCCGTTGAGAGACAAGCCCACGAAGTCAGCTCGTCCATCGCCATCGATGTCGGCTAGCTGAACTTGCGCCTGCGGATAGTCCGGCTCCGCACGCTTCCAGACGCCCATGGTGGCGAATCTCGGAGGGTTGGCACCTCCACCGTTGCCTTGATTGATGCTCGCGTAGACAGTCCCGTCTGGGCCGATGCAAGCAAAATCGTCCAGACCGTCGGCGTTCAGGTCTATGAAGTGGACACCGCGAGGTATGCAGTTATCATCGACGTTGAAATCGTTGATCTTGGTGAAGCGGCCGCCGCCGTCATTCCTCCATACGCCATAGCGTGCGCTTCCATCGCTGAGTTGAAACCACCCAAGGATGTCGTCGCGGTCCTGACGAAAGAGGCGTCCAAAGAACCATTGGTCACGGTCCCAGTCGCTGGTGATAGTCAGGAGGGTACCCATGGCCTGGCTTTCGTGGTAGTAGATGCCGTCATCGAGACCGCTACCACGTTGCGTCAAGGAGCCGGCGTATATACCGTTGCCGGCAATCTTCTTACAGTTTCCGTCTGGTATTGGGGAACCATCATCCATTGGCAGTGCAGTCTTGATTTTGCCGTCGCTGTGGGCACGAGAGATGGCGGCCCAAAAGGCGGACGCCATTTTTTTGTGCCCAAAGTCATTAGGATGGATTCCGTCCGGGATATCTGTCAGATTGAGCCATGGGCCCTCGGGAGGATCCATATCCGCGACGTAAATTGGTCTCCCAGCGGCGGCGAGCTCTTGTACTATGCCTCGGTAGTTGGGATTAACAATCGCTCGGTTGTCTTCGGCATTTCCGACGGTGCAGGGCAGGAGGGTGGATAAGATGACGACGGTGTCAGGAGAAATGTTAGACCACAGGCCCTCTATGACCGCCTTCATACGGATATGTTGATTGGTGTTGTTTATCGAGCCGATCAGGTCGTTGGTGCCCCCATTGATAAGGACTACGTTGGGCTTGAATCTGCAAGAGAGTCTCGAGGCCGCATGAATATCAGTGACGATATCGCCAGAGGTGGCTTCGCATTCCGATGATTGGTCACAATGATTCAGTCATTTGTTGTCTTTGCCAGGATTGAGAGTAATCGTAACCTACATTGTCCCTCATTGTGCCACCGCGTTTGCTGCCAACCAAATTGACCTCGAAGCCATTAGCGCGGCACTGGTCCCTCACATGCTTTCGGAACCTTAAATCACGAGATTTTATCAGCAAGCGACGATAGGTAGTTCAGAATTAGAGCATTCGGGGGAATTTGGAAGGAGAGGGGGGTGGTTCTCAATGTGACGCACCCATTGCCATCGCTGGAGCCCACGCCAAAAACTGTCGAGGCACCAAGCGGCATGATACGCAGCTCAGGCTTGTCCTGCCGTTTTTCTGCATTCTCGTAGGATGCCTCTATGAGACTCAAGACAGCAGAAGAGCTACCTTGAGCTGGCGAGGCAATCTCAACGACTCCTTGGAAAGTGGCTGGAGCGGCATGTGCCACTAAAGAAGTCGTCAACAGTACGGCGACCCATGTATGGGTATAAGATGGTAGATACTTCATCATCGCTTGTAAAACCATCTGCATATGTTCAGAAGGCCTGGAACTGTGTCCGTAGATTAGTTTCTATCTCCAACGCAGTGGAATTAGGGAGGCATTTTGTACGACTTCACCCAACTACGGATGCACAGTATCATTGAGACTGTCGGTCTGTTTCTTCTGCTTTTCTCTTGGGGGTCCTGGGATCTCCGGCGACGGGGATTTCCGTCAATAGTTGAACAGGATCAACTTCGGTCCTGAAGGATCAGGGACTTCTTGGCCAGTTGATGCCCAGACGGCTTTGGGGCCGTCTTTGGATCAAAGACCATGCTATCCTTCGACGCGAAAGAACCAAATCTCACTGCGAAAGGCGAAGGATAGTACCTCAACTGTCATCCCACAATGCCTTCCCATAGAGACTCAACCTTCCGGAAAGGGGGTGTCCTGTTCCTGAAAAGTGGGATCGATACCAACCCACCTACAGGCATTCAATCTTGGCACGGTATTTGACGGCACAGTTGCGAAGTTTATTGTCTCGGCAACGCATGACTGGCAAGTAAGCTTGATCCCGTCAGCAAGCCACCGAACTCCGTCGAAAAGCTACACGTAACCTGGAAGCGCTCGGTTTCGGAGGTCACATGGTGCTCGTCTAGGAAGGCGCAACAGCGACTCACGTTGACGCCTTGCTACGCGGGCTAGGAATCCTTCACGCCAAGTTGAGATAAAGTGATGGTGGTTGAAGGAGGCATTGAAGGCCCTGGCGGACAGAAATATTTTCAACTTTTTTCGTTTCTTCATCCCATTTCTAACTGCACGTACAATCACTTGCCTGTCCACCGGGCCTCATAATCATTGCCAGATCGTAGTCTATTTGCGTGTGATGCGTATCCGTGATCTCATGTCTATCCGTCTTTATCCCCTTTTATTCAATTTGAACTTAGCAAACTAGGTTGTGTGTTAGCTCAACATATCGTAAACGGCAATGATGTCTGAACTTACTGCCAATAACACCGTTCACGGGAATATCTATCGAGGTGGTGTAGCTCGCCGCGTCGCTCAGCAGGTAGACGTACGCGCCGCCGAGTTCCTGGACCTCCGCAAGTCGCGGGATACCCCCGTAGTACTTGAGCTGCTGCTCCCAGTCCGGCTGCTTGGGAACCCAGTAGGTCATCGCGGTGCGGACGAGACCGGGCGACACGCTGTTGACGCGGATGCCGTACTTGGCCCACTCCATGGCAAGGGTGTGGGCCATGTTGCGGATGCCGGCCTTGGAGGCGCCGTAAGGTGCTGAGGGAACGCGCTAATAGCTGTTAGGTCGATGGATGAAGGAAGCAAGCCGTCTGACGTACCTTGTTGGGACGGTAAGAGGCCATTGACGCGGTGAAGACAACCGATCCCTTGATGTTGAGCTTGATGAACGCCCTCGCGGCCGCTCTGGCAGTGTAGAAAGCACCAAACAGCTGGTATCGTCAGCAACAGACCTTTCCTGATTGACAAGGGCATGTTGGTACTTACGTTGACACCGAAAAGGGTCTCGATCTCCTCCTTGGTAAAGTCAAGAGCGGCCTTGTGGTTCGTCCTTCCGGCATTGCAAACAATGCCGTGGATGGCGCCCGACTCCTCAACAATCTTGTCAATGGCAGCCGTTATGCTCTCTTCCTTGGTGACATCTGCCTGAAGAGCAGCGATCCGTCCCGGGAATTGCTTAGAGGCGGCAGCAAATTCTTCACCAGGCTCTGCGTAGTCGATGGAGTAGACCTTCTCGGCACCGTTGAGCAAGCAGCATTCCGCGACACCAAGGCCAATGCCACGGTTCGCTCCGGTAACTTGGTTCCGTCAGCAAGGAGGCTTGCTGATCAGGATGAAGCTTGGCTCACCAGCAATAATCTTTCCCTTAAGCGTCAAGATCGGTTGGACATGGACAGCGTCTGTCGCAGCTGGCGCTGTGGACTTGTCTGCTTCGGAAGACATTTTGTGTGTTGTTGACGTATTTCTCGACGTTAAAAGGACGGTATGATTGCGCGTTTGCTGGTCTGGATTTGACTCTACGATGAACCCAATGCAAAGATGAACCGTGCCACCAAGACATTTTCCTGCTTTTAAGCCATTACTGTCCCAGCATCCAACATCTGATCGATCCACAACTTCGCGACAAACCGGTTTACCACTGCTTCAGATGCATTGCACGTCTTTCCCCCGAGACGAGGGCAAAGTTGCGTAAGCCAGTCAGAGTCCACAGCAGCAACTCCACAATCGCGGGGAAGTTGGAGACTCCATGCGTGAATACTTCCCTCGGGACGACAATGCGGGGGATCTCCACAAAACACCAGACCCGCGAGCCACGGCTTCCGGATTCCGAGACCTGTGTTGTCTGCACTTGAATCCTAGAGAGAAAAGTCTCTGGTTTCGGGCCCTCGGGACGGGGAAATGGAGGTGTCCAACGGCTCTGATGGGTCTGGCAAGACCAGCATGATCAGCCACTCCAGACATTGAACGAGTTGGCACTGCCGCAAACTTCGAAGCCAGGCACGATGTTTGAGTTGAAAGCTTAAGAAGCCCATTGGACTGCCTCTTGAATCCGTTGAGTTCTAAGCTTCAGAGACTCATATTTGGGTAATAGACAACATGAACGCCAGATCACTTCAGTCCCGTTTCGCCTCGGTCCTGAGGCAGGGCGCTACCCTCCCCAGGGGACAAGTCAGGAACGTCACAACTCGCTCTGTGCAATGGGAGCTCAACACCGGAGCCAAGATTCCTGCCATTGGCTTTGGAACCTTTCAAGATGCCGATGCCCAGGAAGAAGCCGTGAAGACGGCCCTGAAGTGCGGATATCGTCACATCGACACCGCCAGAGTGTAGGGTGCACCGAGTCTCTCACGGAGCCAAGCGCTGACTGCCACCAAAGGTACGACACAGAGATCCAGGTCGGCAAGGGAATCAAGGCCAGCGGCGTCCCGCGTGAGGAAATCTTCCTCGGCACCAAGCTTTGGTGCAACTCATACCACCCCGACGATGTGGAAGCCGCACTCGACGCGTTTCTGAAGGACCTCGACACGCCTTACGTGGATCTTTTCCTGATGCACTACCCTTGCACCTTTGCACGGGGAGAGGACCGTTTCCCGAAAGACGCGGCCGGCAACATGATCATGGGCAAGACGACGTTCCTCGATACGTGGAAGGCCATGGAGGCTCTGCTGAAGACCGGCAAGACGAAAGCCATCGGCGTATCCAACTTCAGCAAGGACGAGGTGCAAACGCTGCTGGACAAGGGATCTGTGGTGAGTCTGGCCGTGTTCATTGAATGGAGTTGCGAGAGGCTGATGTTCACCGCAAACAGGTGCCCGCCGTCCACCAGATGGAACTCCACCCCTACCTCCAACAGCGCGAGTTCACCGAGTGGCAGCGCTCGCACGGCATCCACATGACGCACTTCAGCCCGCTGGGCAACCAGAACTCATTCTACCGCGAGGTATCGTGGAGCAAGGAGCGTTCCCACATGCAGCGCGTCATCGACCACCCGGTGCTGGCCGAGGTGGCCAAGAAGCACGGGAAATCCCCCGTGCAAGTCGCGCTGGCTTGGGGCGTTAACAGCGGCCGGTCCGTCATCCCCAAGAGCGTCATCGAGTGGCAGATCAAGCAGAACCTGGAGTCGGACTTCCTGCTGGACGCCGAGGACATGGAAAAGATTGCGACCATGGATTTGAAGGCGCGGTTCAACGTCCCGTCGGAGGAATACCGCTGGCCGCTGTACAAGGGTCTTGACGGCGTTTAAGAGACTTTGGCTTGGAGAATTGGTGGAATCTCTCGAATTTCATCCAGTTGGGAACTCGAAGTTGCCCGCAGGTCATACATAGGCGGTTCCAAATTTTGTCGCTTGGGGCCAGTTACTCGCCTGGCTTCCAGCCTATCTGCATTGTGCCCCGGTCGTAGGTGTTCTACGGATGTAAACATAGAAAATGCGAAATAGATATAAATCAATGGGCAAGACATATTCGAATTAAATCAAACGGCGTCTCCTCATTTTGTACGGCTTCAAAGCTGTGAAGCTCAGTACACCAGACCGGTCCTCTACGAAGTGATACTTACCCAGAACATAGCTGCTCCGAATATTTGATACATTTTACCCGAGTTATCTTTGTAACACCATACTTCGAAAAGCATGTGTGAAGATTAAGAATCTTTTGATTTAATTTTCAGTGGAGAGGCATTTGGCTTCTAGAATTTGGTATGGAGGAACTTTTCTTCTATGGTATCTAATCCGTCATCAACTTTTAGGCCTTTTCCGTCGCCTTTAACAACGTCCGCAGCAAACCTTGGACGACACCTACAACGGCGCGAGGCCTCTTCCACCACAAATACACAGCTCCGACCACAAAAGGACTGTACACCAAAGCCTCGAACGACTTTAGCAGAACCTGGCCCTGGTGGTCACTCTTGGCGACGACTTCTGAATACCTCTCGTTTCCGAAGCTGACACGAGAATACTTTGTTTGCCAGCCCAGGCCAGGCATGTAGACAGACATGGTCTCCTCCAGCCACTTGCGCAGGCGGTAACGAGGCGACAGGACCGAGGCACGCATCTCCACGTAATTTTGCAGTGCCAAGTCGTTGATGGAGTGAGCGTCTGGGACTCTATTTGCCGTGTACTCGGCAAGCGCCACGGATCTGTTGTACGCCGTCGTTGCGGATGCGTCAGCTTCGCCGGTAGGATCGTTAGTCTCGTCGAGAATTCTGTGCTTGTCCAGGATGGAGAAGAGAATGCGGACGTCTTCCAGACCTGCATTCATGCCTTGGCCGTAGAAAGGGACCATCGCGTGGGCGGCATCACCGACGAGAACAGCAGATGACTTGTAGTGGTAGGGGCTACACTTGATACTGATCAGGGGCAAGTGCGGATTTTTCTTGAACGATTCGACAAGATCTTGGGCAGGGATCAGGTTGGTTACACCAGGAAAGTGCTTGTCGAAGAAGGCCGGGAGGCTTTCGGGGTTGCTCTCCAGAGCTGTTGTTTGCTCGTTGGGAAGGAATAGTGTGCAAGTAAAGGATCCATCCTGCGGGTTGTTAGGCTTTCCCATGCGCAAAGGGCATCAGCACTTACATCGCTAGGGATGGCGATGAACATAAAGTCCTTTCCAGGCCAGATGTGGAGATGGTTGGGCGAAATCCTAAAGTGAGGGCCGGCAGTGTCCTTGGAAGGGGGCTCGGCCGGCTTGATCTGAAATTCGCACCACAGAGTGTCGATGTACTCTTGCTTGTAGTTCATCTGGGCGAACTTCATCATGTGGTACCTGACAGCCGAGTGAGCACCGTCGGCACCAATCATGAAGTCGAAGTCAATCTCAATCTCTCTCGCGCGTCCGGTGGCTGACTCGGAGGTCATGACCTCAAACCAGGCCTTGCATCTCTTGAAGTCGGCGCCGGTGAGCTTGTGGCTAAAGAAGAAGTTGACGTTGGGCATCTCCTCGAGGATGTCGAGCATGCGCTTGTTCAAGCCGGCGCGGTCCACGGCGTAGATGGCCTTGAGGCCTGTCAGCATGTTCGCTCCTTGAGCAGAGGCGCTGGGCTTACCCTGCCGTGGACATCGTAGTCCTGCGAGGCTTCGTACAGGTCACCTTTCGGGGTTCTGCCGTGAATCATGCGGCCCCGCATTGGAATGGTGGCACCAAAGACATGTTCCAGTAACTTTGGTTGGCCTGCATTGCGCATGGCGTTGATGCCGCGCTCAGACAGGGCCAGGTTGATGGACCGGGTGAAGTTGAGCAGGGTCGTCGAGGGGTCTCGGAGGTCTGCATGGTGTTAGCGGCTGTCCAGCGGGCCGAGGACTGGTTGAGTTGTGATGCTTGATCACAGGCCCTGCTCGACTCGTTGCAGATGCTATCGCAGCATGGACCTTATCAATTTCATCCACCTCTTGGACTCGGCGCAGCCAGTCAGTGGGGCGTTTGGGGGATCCCCCATGAGATCCGCGATCTTGCAACCAACGGCGGAAAGCCCGAAAGGGAACGGGGTCGACTGAACGGGGAAACGCAACACGCGACCGAGTGCGTGGTGGGCAGCGAGACTCACCGGGACGCAGCTCGTAAATCTCGACATCGTAGCCGCGCTGCGCGGCGTAGAGCGCAGCCAATGAGCCCACAGGGCCGGCGCCGACCACTACCACTTTCTGGTTTCTGGCCATTGTTACTTGGGGCCGGCAGGGAGAAGAAACGTTCCAAGCGGGCGGGACGGGGACTGAGAATGTAAAGAATTTACAGCCAGTGGCGTGAAGAGAGTCGCATGATGATTCGCATTGGCGGGTCGCTCCGGCCGGGGCAGAAGCACAGGCAAGTGGGCGACCGGAAGACAGCGTCAACGACTTGACTTGTTCAGTGCCGCAATGCCGCAGTGTGAACCTCCCGTTCTGTCAGTATTTTTTTTCCCTTCAGCTCGGCTCGGGCGGGTGTTCCCCGGAAGCGCCGACAAAGGAAGCTCCGCTGCAAGGAACAAAGGAAAGAACGCCTTGCTTCGGTTCTCCTTGACGCTGACAAACACTGGGAATAGTGGAGCTCGTTTCGGTCGAGTTTTTGTCGCCGTCCCTCGCTTAGGTAAGGGGCCGATAACGATAAGAGTCCCCTTATCGCTTATCGATATCGGTGTCTTAGCGGTGAACGCTCCGCTACCCGCCCAAAAAAACCGCTGTTGGGTGTGGCGGGGTGCCGCCGCGCCAAACGTGCCTATCACAGCCTTGACCGTGGAAATATTTCTTCGTCAGGTCACTTTTTTGCACTGCCGAGTCGTCACATTTAGGGCGTATGCTGTTGGTTGCCGCGCTGCTTCTCCCATCCTGCACACTGCCATTTTTCAGCGTCTCCTTTTCATTCTCTTGTTTCGTTCCGACTCGTTGAAACATCTCGGACCTCGTTTCCACCGCCGGCTGACCTCTCCCCTCGTGCGACACCAGCGCCGCCCACCATGACCGAACCTCCTGCGAAGAAGAAGTGCCTGGGAGTCGACTGCCCCAACGACGCCGGCTCCCTCCAGTGCCCGACATGCTTGAAGCTCGACATCAAGGGCAGCTTCTTCTGCTCCCAGGACTGCTTCAAGAAGAACTGGGTTAGCACAAACCAACGTCGCGGCGCTGCGACTGCAGCCAGCCCAAACGGCGATCGCCGCTAACAATTCGCAGAGCAACCACAAGACGATGCACAAGACGGAACAGAGTATACTTCACCACATCCTTCCGCCCAAAGTGGTGTCTAAACCAGATCCAGAGACAGGTGTTTTCAACCCCTTCCCGACGTACCCCTTCAGCGGCCCCCTCCGACCCGTCTACCCTCTGTCCCCGCGCCGGACCGTCCCTAAGCACATTCCCCACCCCGATTGGTGGCAGGATGGCCAGCCCAAGTACCCCAGGTCGATCCTGAACAAGAACAAGTTTGAGATCTTGGACGCCAAGGGAATCGAGGCCATGCGCAAGGTCTGCCGCCTGTCGCGTGAGGTTCTGGACATTGCCGCCGCCGCCATCAAGCCCGGCATCACCACGGACGCCATCGACGAGATTGTCCACAAGGCCTGCGTAGAACGCAACGTGAGTCTTGGTTGTTTGCAACTATTGGTGTCGCAAGGAGCTGACGACACAACCAACAGGCGTACCCCTCTCCGCTCAACTACAACCACTTCCCCAAGTCCGTCTGCACGTCCGTAAACGAGGTCATCTGCCACGGCATTCCCGACCAGCGCGTGCTGTTGGACGGCGACATCCTCAACATCGACGTTTCCCTGTACCACGAGGGCTACCACGGCGACCTCAACGAGACGTACTACGTCGGCGACCGGGCCAAGGCCGACCCCGACTCCGTCAGAGTGGTGGAGGCGGCGCGTGACACCCTCGACGCGGCCATTGCGGCCGTCAAGCCCGGCACGCTCATCCGCGAGTTTGGCAACATCATTGAGAAGATCGCCAAGGAGAGGAACTGCAGCGTCATCCGCACGTACTGCGGCCACGGCATCAACAAGCTGTTCCACTGCCCTCCCAACGTGCCCCACTACGCGAAGAACAAGACGGTTGGAGAGTGCAAGCCCGGCATGACGTTTACTATTGAGCCAATGATTGCGCTGGGCAAGTACCGTGACATCACCTGGCCCGACAACTGGACCAGCTGCACGATCGACGGAAAGAGGACCGCCCAGTTCGGTGAGTGACGGCAGTTGTGTATACCGGAAGAAAAAGGCCCGCTGACATTGTTGCAGAGCACACCCTCCTGGTTACCGAAGACGGCGTCGAGGTTCTGACGGCCAGGAAAGCGGACTCGCCGGGTGGACCCGTGCCGATGCCCGGAGCCACGACCGAGGCCAATGGCACGACCGCATGAACGTCAACATTAGCATAAACATGAGCATGAGCGAGCAGGACGAGGCGTTGTGTTATGCAAAAACGGGGATGGCGGGGGTGTTCACGTGGCGACGACAAGTGCAAGACAAGACAGGGCGGGCGGCGAACAGGCGACACCGGGGTGTCTGGCTCATATAGGGAGTTTAAAGCCGGCAAAACGAGGCTGCTGGCGTTGAGCATGATGCCTTGGTGAAGAATCTAACGAAAACACTTCAGCTCCCAGGCATGACCACGTGAGAGGTTTCGGGCGTGGTCCCTGTTCCGTCCCGACGGAGACGACAGCTGTCATGGACGGAGCCCTGATGCCAGGGACATGCCGAGTCGCGCGCTGCCGACACGTGCCTGCGACTCAGACTCGTCATCCACTCGCGCATGCAATGTATACCTACTATCCGTACACCGCAGAGGACGTCGACGGCGGCCCAGTTCACATGGCCATTCCGGGTGGATGATGACGGGATAATCGCCATGGCTCTCGTTGGCTTAGGCGTCTGGCCCATTCCATTCTGTCGGGGACACTATCGGGGACAGGTCGTGGCTGGAGCCCCATTCCGATTCCTCCCAGCCACCCAGCGGGCAGAAAATCCATCCGACGCCCTCTGCTGACAGCTGGACGCGTACGACGGCGACAACCTGACAGCTGGGACACAGCACAATAGAGGGGTCCTGGCGATGGGGGCCCGGCAGGCCCTGGGTCCCTGCTGGGGGGGGGGGGGGGGGTTCTGTTTCCCCTCACGCTTGTGCCACCAACTGCTCAGTGTGTGGCTGAGGGCCGCCGATGGGCCTGGAACCGCCAGAATTCGTCGACGGGATTCGCTGGCGCGGCCGGTCGGAGCGCGATAAAAGAGCTGCCGGGGATTTCGTGGCGGGTACGTACCGGAACTGGACGGGCGGCGGTGGTGCACCTGCCTGTGAGGTGCAGCGCTGGAGTGGGCAGAGGCAGAGGTGGACACGCGCTAGGCCGGCGCAGGGCGCCTTCGGGGCCGCTGACTGGCTGGCTGGCCGCTGTTGGCCGTGGTTTTTGGAGAGCGACATGGACATGGACTGCTGGGCCGTGGAGCAGGAGCAGGGCATCCAGCGGCGAGCCTCTTTCATCATCAGAGCCTAGAGGTTAAAGCCCCGTAGCCCACCCTCCCGATTTTCTGCGCCCTCGACCCGGCTCGGTTGGCTACCTTACCTACCACCTTACCTTACCTTACCTCACCTGAGCCTGAGTCTCTGTATCTGTCTCCTCCTCTTCTTCCCCCCCAAGCCAGACCAAAGAGGTCTTACCACGACTCAACATCACCACCGACCCGTCGGATTCCCACACGTGTCGTCTTGCCCTCGGCCGCCTCTCGCACGCACAAGAAGCTGCCGCAGCTGCAGACAGCCACATCGCCTCGCCACTCCAGAGCCCCCTCGAACTCGCAATTCCTGAGTTGCAACGGTTGCCTCGGCGCAGAGCTGCCCTCCTGCATCACCCCAGTGACGTCGAAGCATTCCACCCGCAAACCCGCCCGCACACAGCTCCAAACCAAGACTCGAGCGCGAAAAAAAGAGCTCTCCCCCTCCAACCCTCAACATACAGCAGCAGCAGCATCTCGACGTGCCTGCTGTTCTCTCTCCAATCTAACCACCTCATCTTCTCCATCCCGATTGTGCGCAGCTCGCTGCCCAAGCCGTCAAAATGTCCGGCGAAGCGTGGTTATACCTCCTCGCCGTCCTCATAAATGCCGTCAACCTGTTCCTCCAAGTCTTCTTCACCATCATGTACAGCGATCTGGAATGGTATGTTTGCTGCTCCCCGCGATACCAAGCCCTCCTCGACGCGCCCCAGCCTGCCCTGCGGCGTGGCGGCGAAAAGCTCTTCTGCGTGCTTGGACGAGCTTCTGCGTCTGCCAAGCTGCCGCGGCGCGCTGCCTGTGCCCTGCCGTCCGTTCAAAAAGACGGGACTATTCATGGCTAACGATGGGTCTCTGCAGCGACTACATCAACCCCATTGACCTCTGCAACCGCCTCAACACCTACATCATCCCCGAAGCCGCCGTCCATGGATTCCTGACATTCCTGTTCCTGATCAACGGGTACTGGGTGCCGCTGATCCTGAACCTGCCGCTCCTCGCCTACAACATCAAGAAGTACGTCACGGCCCGCCGGAACCACCCGTGGGGAAGGGATGACAGCTGACTGACTCTGGACTAGGATTGTCGACAACACCCACTTGCTGGATGCCACCGAGATCTTCCGCAAGCTTAATGTCCACAAGAAGGTAATGCCGAGCCCGCCCTCAAGGAAACTGGGCCCGATTTCTAACCCCTTTGCAGGAGTCCTTCGTGAAGCTCGGCTTCCACTTGGTCATGTTCTTCTTCTACCTCTATAGCATGATCGTCGCCCTCATCCGCGACGAGACTCACTAAAGAGCTGAATCACTTCCCTGCGAACGACAATGGGACGGATTCCAGTACATACACAAGCCATGCCGTGTGGACGAGAATGGACGGCCCGTGTGCCGACGCTACGGGAGTACTCCCTTCTAGACGGCGCACTCAGGCGGCTTATTTCGAGGGCATAGGGCGGGACAGCTGTTAGACGTGGGAGTCATGATACCAGAATTTGGCGGCGGTGGATTGTGGTTGGAATAGGAGTATCTGGCGCTGACGCCTACGCCTTGGGTCTCCCGGAGTTTACGGGCAGAGGTTTGGTTTTCTACGGTCGCCTCTGTTTGGGATTCTGATGATGATGAACGGGTAAAGGGAATATCACGCGGGGCGGGGGAAGGCAAGGCGGCAACGGTAGCCGGGAGAGGTGGACGTTTACCTTATGACGCGAAAGACAAATACCTAGCTGTTTACTTTATGTTGCTGCCAGGCCGGCTGGTCCTGGGAGCGGCGGGTTGCGATAATTGAGTAATGACAGATGACAGCCCTCACTCGCGCGATTGACAGACACGTGTGACTGTGAAGCATTCCTGTTAAAGCTGCCCGCTTTACAGACGTCCCTGCTACAGACTGGACTTGGCTGCAGCTTCGGACTTTTGCTGCCGGATGGCCGTGCTGCTGATCTTGCTCGCAAAATTGTCCGTCCGGTTCTCCTCGTCGCCGAGATCCTGCGCGTCAAGCACGTCCACCTCGAACGTCTCCAGGGGTTTCCACCCCTGCTCTATACGTTTATCATTGACGGCCTTGCCTCCGGACCGCGTCTCCCCGGAAAACACGAGGACGTCCATCTCCGGCACGGTGATGGTGGGGCCGTAGACATCCTGGAACTCGACCAGCTCGACCGTGATGGCGCCGTTCCGGAAAGTCGCCTCAATGTGGCCGGGCTCATCCTTGGCCGGTCTCACGGCGCCAAACTTGCTCTTCTTCCATCCGGACTTGTCCAGCTCGAGCAGGGACGCCAGGAATTCGAGCGTGTACCGTGCCCTGTCGTCCCAGGACTGCACGAGCTCGGCGTACTTTTTGTTCTTGAGCATCTGGTCCCCCGTGATTCCCACCACCAACCGGCAGCTCGCCGCCGAGTCCTTGTCCGGCACCTGGAGGAGCAGGACCGCGGCCTGGAGGAGCAGCTTGTGGCCCGGGTGGAGGTGGTCGAAGGTCCCGCCCAGACACACGATGGAGTATCCGGGCGTATCCTCGGGGCCCGCGGCGTTGCCGCCGCCGCCCTCGACGTTCATGTTCAGCCCGGCCTCGACGACCACCAGCTGCGACTGCAGGATCGTCTGGCGGCCCTCGGCGAATTTGAGATATGTCGAGAGGGTGCGGTAGCCCTGCTCGCTGTTCACGTGAAAGATGTAGCTCCACGGGTGGTAGGCGGAGGCGAAGGTCGGGAGGTCCACGACGGTGGTGTTGTTGGGCTCGACGGCGGCGACGAAGTCCGGGGCGAAGCGGCGGTTGGCGTCGTGGTCGACGAGGACCACGCGCGCGTCGACGGAGCCCGGGCCGCCGTGGGCGTCGGTGGCGATGGCCAGCTCGGCGCACACGACGGCGATGAGGCTGTAGATGCCGGCCAGGAGGGACTGCGCGGCGGGCCATGAGAGGGACTTGGTCCTTGGTGAGAAGCCGCGGAGGATGGGGCACACGACGGCGACGACGAGGACGGACGAGCGAGATGGGCTCTTGATTTTTGAGAGGGCAGCGTGGAGAGACGGGCGGTATGCTGCGCTCAGAGATGCGCGGGATGGTGGGCGTGGGGGGAAGGGGAGAAGCAGTAGACTGGGGTGTTGTTCTGAGGCCATTTTGAAGGCCTTCGGTGAGGAAGGGTATTGACAGAAAAGCCCAATTGATTGAAGCAGAAACTCAAAGAGTGTCTATGAGTGTGCTTAGTAGGAGTGGTGAGCTTGAGGTGAGCTGAGTGAAGTGACCCCTCGGCCTCGGCCGGTCGAAGCGGGGTGACTGAGACCCAGCCGCATTGGCTGCAGTGAAGCGGCGGGTGAGGTCACTCTTGCACTGTCACACAGCGTGTAAGCTCCGCCTGTAGGGAGCAGGCGACTTACAGAGCACGTCCAGCAAGTCTCCCGTCCAAGTGTCCTCTAAAAAACCAAAGCTTGAACACCACCCAAGGTCGGGTCCATGGACCGAAGCTATCCCAGCTTTTCCAGCAGCCCCCAGGGACCGAGCTTAGGCCTGGCATCAGATCACGTGACCTCGAATTTGCAGATGCGACCAGGACCAGGACGTTGACAGTCGCGACCAAAGACTTCAACCGCGACGCCAAACCCCCCACCACACCTGCACCCAGCGACGAGTGCGACACCAGCCAAGATGTCGGGTTTCGGAGAGTACCCGCCAAATATGGCGCCGCAGGACGCCCTCATCGTGCGCCAGCAAGCAGAGCCCGACCACGCCGTCGTCCCCTACACCGGCGAGGACCTCGCCCGCCCGAAGCTGGGACCCGCGAACCCCTTCAAGGACGAGTCGAACGCCCTGAAGCGCAAGAACGTCCTCACCGGCACAGCCGAGGAGACTTTTCTCTCCGAACACACCTTCCGCAGCAAACACCGCGCGATCGAGCGGAAAGGCGGACCCGAACGCGAGTACCAAACGGGCGAGGCAGTCAAGGAGGAGGCCGCGAGGATACGCTCCGGCCGCGAGAAGAAGGGCGACGCGACCATTGTCGAAGGCGATGGCGCATACGTCGGGCCCTGGGCGCGTTACCGCCGCGAGGAGTACGAGGTCGTCCGCGAGGGCGACGAGCTGGCCAGCGACGAGGAGTACGAGGAGGTCACGGACGACGACGACGTCGTGGAGAGCGGCACCATCGTGCGCGCGCCGGAGCAGGCGCTCGCCAGGAGGAAAGAGGTCGAGGAGATGGGCGAGGAGACGACGACGTTCCACGGCTCCGAGGAGCGCGACTACCAGGGCCGGACGTACATGCACGTGCCGCTGGACCTGGACGTCGACCTGCGCAAGGACGTCGGCAGCATCACCAACTACATTCCCAAGAAGCAGATCCACACGTGGCGGAACCACTCCAAGGCCGTCACGGCGCTGCGCTTCTTCCCGGACTCGGGGCATTTGCTGCTGTCGGCGTCCGCAGACTCGACGGTCAAGATCTGGGACGTGTACCACCAGCGCGAGCTGCTGCGGACATACTCAGGCCATTCCAAGGCGGTCTCGGACGCCACGTTCAACAACGATGGCACGCGGTTCTTGTCGGCAAGCTTTGATCGGCAGATCAAGTTGTGGGATACGGAGACGGGCTCGTGTCTGGGTCGGTTCTCCACGGGCAAGACGCCGCATGTCGTGCGGTTCAACCCCTCGGCGGAACACGCGCACGAGTTCGTGGCGGGCATGTCGGATAAGAAGATTATCCAGTGGGATACCCGCGCCGGCAACGAGATTGTGCAAGAATATGGTATGTTCCACCCCCTTTTTTTCCCCTTTCCCCCCCGCGCTTCACGCACGCATGCTAACACCTCGCAGATCATCACTTGGCAGCAATCAACACAATCACCTTCGTCGACGAGGGCCGTCGCTTCATGACAACGTCCGACGACAAGTCGCTTCGCGCGTGGGACTACAACATCCCCGTGCCCATCAAGTACATTGCGGAGCCGTACATGTACCCGATGACGCGGGCGGCGCCGCACCCGAGCGGCAAGTACGTCGCGTTCCAGTCCTCGGACAACCAGATTGTCGTGTATGGCGCCAACGACAAGTTCCGGCAGAACCGCAAGAAGTCGTACCGCGGCCACAACAACGCCGGCACGGCGATCGACGTCAGCATCAGCCCGGACGGCCAGTTCCTGGCCAGCGGCGACACGCAGGGCTACGTGTGCTTCTGGGACTGGAAGACGTGCAAGATGTACCACAAGCTCAAGGCGGGCGACCAGGCCGTCACGTGCGTCGCGTGGCACCCGCAGGAGACGAGCAAGTTTGTGTCGGCGGGCGCCGAGGGAGATATTCGGTACTGGGATTGAGAGAGAGAGGCGTCCGGGACAGCGAGGCGAAGCTGTATTGTACCTTACCTTATCTTGGGCATTGCTTGGCGTTGGAAGAGGGGAATGAAAATGATTTTGGCGCCTCATCTTTTCTAGTGCGTGTCATGGCACGGCTGCCAGGAGTAGGGACGGGCTGTCGACCTCGGGCAAGCAAATGGACGAACGGACAGATGCAAGTTTGATCGCTCGCCCAGAAAGCGCACTTGCAGCAAAACTAGCGCGCCATTTCCTCCGGACTGCCTTCCGTGTTGCCTTAGTCCAGCGCCTCCCCGCAAATCAGGGGCGAAGGCGCGGACATCATCTCAGACGGCCGCCCCAATGGCCGTTCTTGGCCGTATCTACCCCAACTGCGTGTCTCACTTCTGTCCCGTCCGTATCGGCCATGATTACGGCCATTTTTGGCTCTGGCGAGCTGACGAGAAAAAATTCCTCGGGTCAACTGATTCTCCCCATTCGAGTCATTAGGAAAGAGAATTGATTCTACCGGCTGGAGGACTCGCTCTCGATTCTTTCTTTCTTTCTTCGACGTCGGGTCTCACAATCAATCAATCATTGAGGTCACTGGGCATTTCACGACGGCACGCGGGATGGACTCGGTTTACTGGGACATTTTCCCCGAAGCGGATGACTCGGACCTGAGCGACGGCGAAGAGACGGCGGAGAACGAATGCACGCCCACGCTCGAAATTCCCTGCGGGAGGTGCAGACACAGCAACCGGCTCTGTAAACGGTGCAAACGACGGCTCTCGGCCGGGGCGAGGAAATCATCCCTCGAGCTCACCTGCTTCGGGGAGCGCCCCACGTCGTCGACCAGTCTGTCCGTGGCGGACCCTGAGCTAGCCGTCCCCGAGGTCGTCGTCCAACCTCTCGAGGACGAGACCTTCCCGGACGCCGCGTCGAAGCTGGCGACGGCGGCGCCGGTGTACGCGCCCATGTACACGGCGTCGCCGTCGTGGATGTCGACGTACACTTCCTCGACGGGGGCCACGACGTACGCGGCACCGCACGAGCGCACGAGGAGGGAGAACGAGTTCCTGGACGTGAGGAGGCGGAGGAGACCGCAGCCCAGACGGCCGAGGAGTCACCGGTTCGGGGGCTCCGAGTCGTGGGGCTGGGAGGGGCGGTCGAGATGGGGGGGCGGCGTGGAGTTTGGGGAGCTCGAATGGGATGAGCGGGAGATTGACGGCGGGAGCTATTGGGCTCTCGAGGGGGCGAGGTGGGAGGAGCAGAGGGCTGTGAAGGCGGCGCCGCCGAGGACGCAGCAGGGGAAAGGGAGGAGGAAGAGGAGGTGGGAGGGGAGGTATGGCGCTAGGGAGAGGTCGTTGCCCTTGGTTGATCCGCCTGCGCCGAGGTATGTCCATGATGTGCTGTGTGCGTCGAGGTTGTGGGCGATACCGTTTGTCTCTGAGAGGGGGCACTCGAGGGTTGTGCATGCGATGGCGTATGCGAGGGGAACGGGCCACGCGAGGGGGATCTGGGTGCTGCATGTGGCGAGGCAAGATGAGGTTGGCAATGTGTTGGGATTCATATGGCGGGAAGGGATATGGAAGGGGATCTCGGCGTGGGTGAATGAGATGTTGGGGGTTGGTGGTGTTGTCGGTGATTTGGAGCAGTTAGACTAGGTTCTCTGGTGCCAGCAGATCTACTCAATCGAAAAGTTCAGCCTTCAAATTCAAGGTCCCTTGTCCAATTCGCAAGTCTATCTTCCACGCTCTAATATCTGCCCGAGAACAATTCTCCCCTAGGCAGAACCATTGCCGCTGTCTTTTTTGCCGTCAGAGCCTCCATCCTTCTTGTCCGTCTTGTCCTTCTTATCCTTTTCGTCCTTCTTTTCTTCCTCCTCCTCCTCCTCCTCCTCTTCGTCGTCTTCCTCATCTTTCTCCTTCTTCTTGTCCTCGGCGTCCTTCTTCTTGTCCTCGGCGTCCTTCTTCTTGGCCGCATCCTTCTTCTTTTGGGTCGCCTTCTTCTTGTCCGTCTTCTTCTTGTCGGCAGCCTTCTTCTCCGCCTCCTTCTTCTTCCTCTCTTCCTCCTCCTTCTTTTTCTTGTCTTCCTCCGCCTTTTTGAGGTTCCTCAAGCCGTATCTCTTGTTTGCGGTGCGGTCTGGCCGGGGAGCGGGTTCCTTCTTGGGCTTAGCTGTGGTGGGCTTCTTGGGCTTGGTCGTGGTGGCTTTCTTCGGCTTCGCCTTGGCGGGCTTCTTCTGGACCTTGGATGGTGAAGGCTTGTTTTGGACCTTGGAGGTGGAGGGCTTCTTCTTCTTCTCCTTGGCGGGAGTGGCCTTCTTTCCTTTCTTGGGAGCAGTGGCAGTCTTCCCAGCCTCCTTCGCACCTCCCGTTCCCTTGTCATTGTTGTTGTGAGTAATCTTCTGTCGCTTGGCCTTGGGCATCTCAGTCTCTTCCTCCTCTTCCTCGTCCTCGGCATCCTCGGCCTTTCGCTTGCCAGCACCCGTCGAATCGCTAACATTGGAGGAATCTGATGCCGACCCGCGTACGGAACCCCCGGCTGTCTTCAGATTCTGTTCAAACTCGTCGTCCGAATCGCTGTCAAAGTACCACTGGCTGCCGGGGGCGTACAGCCCCGGAGCGGGTCGCCGCATCCCGTTCACCGTCTCCTGCACCCTCTCGAGACCCCACGCGAGGTCGCGGATGCGCGAGGAGTCCATATCCTGCCGCTCCGAGATCATGTCCTGGCGGTCCTCGATCGAGTCCTGCCTGGCCTCGAACGATGCGTGGCGCGCCTCCAGACGACCCTGGCGCGCGTCGAGGTACGCCTGCCGCGAGTCCATCACAGCTTCCCACGCGCTCCTTGGCACGGGGGGCGGGGTTTGCGAAATGCCGCGGGGAGAGGCGGAGACGTTGTCGCTGTAGTCATCGTCGTCGTAGTCTGGGAGCTCGTCAAGCTCGACGGACGTGACAGTGGTGGGACTGGCTGGCGTTGGCTGGCGTTGTTGGAAGGAGATGGAGTTTGAGGGCGCCGGGCTGGAGTACATTGAGGCGAGGCGGGAGATGGTGGGGAGCAGGTCACTGGAACTGCTGGAGCTGAGAGAGTTGCTGGAGCTGAGGGGGCTGCTGGGGCTGTCGGACCGGCCGACAATGTTCGAGACCTCGAAATGATGCATGTTTGAAATGACTTTTTGGGTGAGCATCTGTTGTATCTGTATCGAAGTTGAAGGTTGGAACGCGGAAGAAGTTGCTCTGATATGCTGAAAGGTGGGTTCTAAGTATTGTTGTGGTTGTGAGTGGCTTGAGTTGAGAATCGAGACTTGACTCCGGAGCGCGGCGTGTGCTTTATAGATTGCCGCACCCTTGATTTGATGTTCTTACCGTTCGACGAACATGCCTTGATCTTTTTTATAATGGTTCTTTGTCGGTCCTTCAAGGTCTTCGCTTGTCCTGGGGGAGTCTCTTGTGGGTTTTCGAGTCTCCTTTGTGGAGGAATCTCTTCCTTTGCTTGAAACAGAGAACAAACCGACTGTTAACAAATCACTTTCACATTTCAGAAAGAAATGAGGTTGAATTGAGCCTGTGCCCCGAGTTTTGAAAGAGGTGTTGTCATTGTCACCTTTTGTCTGCTATGGCTGCGCTCAATGGCTGCAGTTGGGTTGAAGGCCTCGAGGGCCCGAGGCCACGCGACGTCCAAGACTCAGCAATCTTTGCTGATGAATCATGAAAGTTTCAAGCCTTTTCATCTCTCGTTATCCTTGGCCCCGACACTCACTGGGCTCCCTTTGTTGCACCAATTTTCACGGGTCTTCATTGTTCAGTGGCTCCCCTCGACGTCGGCCTTTGACCGAACAGGGGTCACAACCATCAGGTCTATCAGAGAGTAAGCGATCTCTGCGGCGGCAAGAACTGTGGTCTCGCCATTGTTGTCATACGCAGGCGCAACTTCCACAACATCGGCTCCCACGACGGAGAGCCCCTCGAGGCCATCAAGCACAGTCAGTAGCTCTCGCGTAGACCAACCGCCGGGCTCAGACGTCCCAGTAGCTAGGCAATGTTAGGTCCAGCATCAAATTGGCGCAGAGTAATTCACCTGGTGCATATGCTGGGTCCAAGACATCAATGTCGACGCTGATGTAGACCTTGGAGTTCCCCACGCGTTTCTTAATTTTCGAGATGACACCGCTGGCGCCGAGTTTGTCAAAGTCTCGGGCTGTCACTATTTCAAAGCCACACCGAACGTCGTTCCTCAAGTCACCCTTTCTTCGGATCAGAGGGGCTCGAATTCCTGCATGGATCGAGTTGTTGAGAATCAGGTTCTGCACCTGTCAGCGAACGTTAATGACTGAGCCCAAGGATGCGTGATTACCTCTTCATGGGCAATGTGCAAGAATGTCCCGTGGTTTAGACCACTGCAGTCAATTAGCTAAGTCGTTTCCCCATCAACATACAATTGCGTTCTGAGGAACCCACGCATAGTCCGAAATTCCTCCACCTGGAGATCCGGCCGTCAGTATTTCGAAACAGTTGAGGGCATGCACTTACCAAGCACCGAAGGATCCCAAGTATCTGAAACGAAGTGAGCTAGACGGCACGCGCTCCTCGGAGATTAACCCACCGATGTGGCTGTCGAAGTGAATGACGGAGACGGGTCCCCATCTCTTGTACGTGGATCTCAGAGCGGACAGCGTCGTCGTGTGGTCTCCTCCCAGGGTGAGGATCCTCGGGGTTGATGACACTGACGAATTGGCTGCAGGCCGGCCGGAGAGAGTCTCTCCTTTGTCAGCCGCACTTGTCCACGATCTTTGACGAAGAGCGGCTCACCTTGTGAGCTCTGTCGAGGCGCTGCAAAGACACGGTGTTGTCCAGCCATGTGAGACGTGCATCGCCGCAGTCAACCACTGTGGCCCAGCTTTGCAAGGGGTTCCGACCTAGTTCGGGTCAAGTCAGGAAGTGGAGGGTGCATCGGTTAGTCGCATGCGGCAACACACCGGTATAGACACTCCATTCTCCAGGTCCCTTCCTCTGGCTTCCAGTCCGAATCGCTGGCGGCCCGAATCGAGCTCCTGGGCGGCCTGTGGTTGTCTGTCATTCAGTTGGCGATTAGACCAGTGGCCGACCAGATTGAGGCGGGGTTGGGCCGACCGACAGTATCGTGAGGAGCGCCAAAGACGGCAATGTCGTACTTTTGCCCGTTGGCCTCGTGGTCGGAGAAACAGTCAGAAAAGGGGAGGTTGGCAAAGGTCCTCAGGCCGGCAATTGCGTCGGCGCCCGAAATATCCACGTCGTCATCGCCGTTGAAACCCAGAGGCATCTGCTGGCTGTGAGGGGAACCAGCGAGGGCGGCATGAGGGAGCTGCCAAGCCGCCGCGGCCTGGACGCACAAGGAAACGGATGAGAAAAGATGCATGGCTTCGGAAGTGGTTCGATGATTGAATTGTCTGGGGAGCTTTTTCCTTGAATTTCGAAGAGAACCATGGAAAAGTTGTCAACTCTTGGTGAAGCCCAGCAACTCCTGTCGGGAAGGGATCGAAGCCTGAGATAACTATCTTTGCCCTGCCTCTTATCTCGCGCATGTCATCGCGAAG
Organism: Colletotrichum tropicicola; assembly: GCA_025962755.1. Classification (NCBI taxonomy): domain Eukaryota; kingdom Fungi; phylum Ascomycota; class Sordariomycetes; order Glomerellales; family Glomerellaceae; genus Colletotrichum; species Colletotrichum tropicicola. Next base: position 64,761 of record JAOWMA010000161.1, on the reverse strand, counting down.
CATCGGCCACCTGTTCGTGCAGGTGGAGCAATGAGGAATGGCTTCCATTGCCCAAGGTACATAGGTACCTAGAAAGCCTTACCTAAGACCTATTCAAGGCACTTAGGTAAGACAAACGAAAGAAGAAAGACAGGAAGGCACGCACTCGAGCCACTGGCCCTCCAGACCACAGGAATTGGACTGCTTCCAGCCTCGCCCAACCCATCTGCGGTCCAATCCAAACACCACCACTCTCCTTGCCGCCATCTACATACTTACTCATCGCATCGCATCGCATCAACCCCCTAAAATGGTGGCAGGAAACGCCTGACCGCTGCCTGTCTCCCTATTCAGCATGCTTACACCTCTGTCGTCTTCTTTCAACATGGCAAGGCAACTCCCCTATCAAACCACCAACAGACGTCTCCGTGCTCGAAAGCAGCCTCGGAAATACGCCCGGTCCCAGCAGGTTGTTCATGACGGTGCCATTGACGACGACGACAATGACGAGGAAGGCCCTCCAAGGCCGCCTCCGAAAAGCGATTAGAGGTCCATGTACAAGTGGTAGAACGACGAGTACCGCCTCGTTGCCGTCTGTGTGGCTGGAGCCGTCGCCCTGGGCATTGTGTTTAGAAAGTTCGACAATCAATTGGTTCCCAAACTCCCGCAAGACATCGACTTCGATGTTATTATCGTCGCCATGTTCACTTGCGTTCGAGTGGCCATGAGCGGCATCGTCGAGTCGTCCATCAGCCAGGCTGCCTGGATTTGGGTGTCGGACGCACGCCAGCGCCGCACCCACGACATGCGCGCGAGGCTTGAGGACTTCAAGATATACGACGAGGCGTCCCGCGGGCTCTAGGGAAGTCTTTGCCTACTGTGGCGACTGAGGGGAAGGTAGGGCGTGTTGCCATCATCGCATGGACGAGGCACTAGGCTAACCACAGAGGCCCAGACATCTTGCCTGCATCGGAGCCATGATCGTTGTCCTGGTCCACGGACTCGAAGCATCCTCCCAGCAGCTCTACCGGTATGAGGGCGTACCATGGGAGGTCGAGGACGACGACAACGATCTTCATCCTGCTCCCCCGAGAAGTGACTTATAGGACTACACGGTGTCTCGGGGTTTGGACCCGCGTGAGCAGTCGCCCTCTCTTTGTGGCCTCATACAGCTGACGCATGATAGTGCCGGCCCTCAATGTTTCCACCAAAGCCGCCGTCTACAGCGGCATCTTGTCCGTCGACGTCGTTGAGCTCGAACCAGATTGCTCTGCCACCAACTGCACCTGGCCCGTCATCCCAACGCTGGGCGTGTGTGGCGAATGCACCACATTGAGCGTCGAGACCATGTGCACCGACAGGTTGCAGACATGCTTGTACACCACGTCGTCCGGCACGTCACTCGAAGTTGCCCAGAATGCACCAAGCACGGAACGATTCAAGGTGACGGCCTCGCCGGGCCTCTTTCACCATTTCAATTCAACAGACCAAACCTACATCTCCGTGTTCGATGTGCTCTGGGTGATGAAGAGCAGGAGGGAAACCAAGATCATCGGCCAGGAATGCGCCCTCTGGTTCTGCCTGAAAAGCTACAACATTACCATGACCGGGAGCCGACTCAACCAGAAACTCCTCAAGACCTGGAACAGAACCCGATTCGAGGAGGCGAACAGCGCGCATGGGGACGAGAACGTGTTCATTGATGTGCCGGCGGACATGAACGTTCCCAAGCAGTCCCGATACAGCGTCACCAGCCAGGCACTGATGGCGTTGCGAAGATTCGTGGACCCCCTGGTTGAGGGCACATATGAAAAGCAGTACACCATTATCAACTTTTCGTCGGAATGGGCCGAGGGCATGTACAACGCCCGGTGGAATCTCCCGGAATGGATTCGCCGATTCAGCACCAGTCTCACGAACGAGGTGAGGCTGCACGGACAAGTTCGGGACAAAAATCGAAATCGTTACGGAGGCCGGGGGTACACCATCGAGCAAGTGATCCACGTGGATTGGAAGTGGTTGATCTTCCCCACGGCCCTGATCGTCGTCAGCATCTACTACCTCATCCACACTATCATCAGGGGCGCTCGCGACGGCGTATCTGTGTGGAAGAGCGACTCGCTTCCAATGCTGTTCTGTCGAATCGACCCTTCGATTCTCGCACGTGTTGGCGACGGCATGGATTTGCCAAATGGGCTAGACGAGCGTGTCGGAGAGGTGAAGGTGTGCTTGTTGAGAGAGGAAGACGGCGATTGGGTCTTCAAGCCGATCGAGAGCGAAGAATCGTCATCGGAATCCGATTCTGACCGAGAAGCCTCCTGGTGATCCGAACTTTTCAACCTACCTAGAACAGAGTGTGTCGATGCATCACCTGGAGCCTACAGAAGCAGTTGAATATGACGAAACGTGTCCCCCAATTCCGCGTTCGTGTGGCCCTTGACGGAAATGCTCCGAAGGTAGGGGTGCCGGATGCGCTAATGACTCGACATGCAGCGTCAGTTGGAGAAGATTTAGATCGCTTCTGATTGGTCCAGAACGCCGAGCTTCGGCGGAGGTCTCTGGGATGTAGAATGCTGCCGAGACTCGGCTGGTGTCATCGGCAAACGGTTTCCTGACTCTCATTTGCTCTGTCAACTCCAACCCTCCACTGCCAGACAACCTCGGCCTTCTCCTCTTGGCCTCAGATCGAGCCTGCAGTTCGTGTGTCACACGAGTCAGAGGGAGCATGAGCCATTCAGTTCCGACCTTTCCGATGCCACAAACCATGCCGCGGAGCAACGGGAATGGGGAATAGCTTCCCCCGGCCAGAGCTCCTGACCCTGCGAGCTGCATTCCCGCCCAAAGCTCCGAGCCCACTTACTGCCCTGATATCCCCAGACATCTAGCGTCAAAGGATCGTCGACAGCTCCAGACCCCAGACTTCAATTCCGGAGTCGCCATGCAGGCTTCCCCTCTTCTCCACACCCCGCAAACTGCTCTCAATCCTGGATTCCTCCGTCTTCGGTCTATCCTGATCTGGGAACTTGAACTTTTCCCGTCTCCTTGTGCTTCTTTGACCCATCAGCCATACCGATAGACGAGCTTCACCTCGGTCAAATCTGTCGACGCTGCGGACCCTAAATGAACAAAGTCCATTGACAAGGCCAATTTCAACATGACTGCTGAGAACACGCCTCCCGAGCTCCCAAAGGCCAAATCACAAAATAAGACCCGCAAGCGCGCTCCCAAAGCGTGTTTATCGTGTCGCGCCCGCAAAGTGAGATGTGATGTCTCCCAACGCGGTCGGCCGTGTATGAATTGCTATCTCGATAGTGAGACATGTGTGGTGACCGGAAGAGCTTCAAGATTGTAAGTGGAGTCATTCTTGCCTACTAGATCGTCGCAACCTGCTGATTGCTAGCAGCCGGAGGGCCCAGCAGAGAGACAGCGCCGAGAATGCAGACAACGCGGAGGCGTCCCATCCCCCTTATGCCCCCGAGGCTATGGAGCACACTCATGACGTCGACCCAACTATCCCAATCAGCGACGACCCGTCAATAACTCTGAAGGAACCCAATGGCAAGCAGCATCTCCATGACCACCCCCATGGCATCGACACCGCATCCCTAGGTAGCGGAGACGGCCGACAGAAGAGCCCGACGAGTCACAAGAGTAGCTGCCATCATGACCATGCCGCACACGCGCAACCGTCCAAACCCTCAGCGGCGGCTGGGGCCACATCTGAATCACCCTTTCCAAGCTCGTTACCTTCGCACGGGCAGGCATCAACGGCACAGTTCTCCAATGACCAACGCCATAGTCTTGGCCTGGACGTCATGTACTCTTTCTACCCATTCCTCACCCTGGGCAACCTCCACAACATCCCTCCTCAAGATGTCAACTTTCTCGAGCTCCAAGGCTGTCTGCGGATACCAACTCGTACGATCCTCGACGAATTCGTCCAGCAGTACTTCCTCCACGTTCACCCTCTGCTCCCAATGCTCAACGAGGGCGACTTTTGGGACCTGTACTGCATGAACCCAGCTGGCTTGTCCAGCGAAAGGCTTTCCCTCCTCCTGTTCCAGGCAATGCTCTTTGCCTCTTGTAATGTTAGTTTCACCAAACGCTGATATCCATCGATATAGACTGACATCATCATAGTTTGTCTCCCGGCAGACCATCAAGGCCCTGGGGTTTCCCACGATCCGCGCTGCCCGCGCTGCCTTCTATAGACGCGCAAAGCTCCTCTACGATCTCGAGTCCGAATCCTCAGCCCTCGCCATCTCACAAGGCGCGCTCCTTTTGTCTTTTTGGTCTCCCCCTTCGTCGCCAGCGCTACGCAAATCAAATACGGCCTGGCTCGCCATCGCCATCCAGAACGCAAAGACCGTCGAGGCACATCACTATGCCACCCGTACAGCTCCCCCAAAGAAGCGCAGTCTTCTCAAGCGGCTCTGGTGGTGTTGCATCCTTCGCGACCGCATTGTCGGTCTCGGCATGCGGCGCGGTGTGCAGATAACCCGAAGCCACTTCGACTTTGACGCCAACGGCATCCTCGGGTACTCTGACCTGTCGGATGAAATTGAGCGGAGTCGGGTGTACAATCCTGGAACGAAGCGGTGTTTGGCCGAGATTCTGGAGCAGCTCGTTGAGCTGTGCGTCGTCCTTACCGACATTTTGATCTTGGTGTTTCCGCTCGATGACAGTCCGGGCTGGGGCCGAGAAATGCGCGCCGAGGAGCAAGACAAAGTTCGCGGGTGCAAAGTCGCGCTGCGAAGGTGGTATAAGGGCGCGACACTGAGATTTCCCATGTTCGGCGGCGGGTCCGTCGCGAGGATGAAGTCTCCCGGGAACGAGTTCCAGCATGATTCGGTGATATTGTACACCAACTTGATGTACATGTACTACCAGTGAGTGATCATTCCGGCCTTGCGTGATTCCTACTCACACCCATGCAGCTCCTCTCGCGTCGTCCTCAGCCATCACGAAGTCCTCCACCTCGCCATCACAGCCGCCGCTCCCTCATTCAGCGCCATACCCACGTCCGACCTCGTCATTATCGGCGAGAACCGACACGAGCTCCAAGACGCAGCTTCTGGGGTCACCGAGTGCCTCAAAGAGCTCATTCATCTCCGCCTCGCCCGTTGGCTACCGATTAGCGCCGTCGCCTGCACCGCCCTGCCTCTGGTGCTGCACATACTAGATGTCAAGCTCTCGGCCTCGTCAAGGTCATTCGATCCCAACACGCAGTCGGCGCTGAAGCAGCACCGCCTCAACATCCTCATCGAAGCCATGAAGACGTACCAGCCGCAGTACGACGGCGTCGACTGGGTCAGTGAGACGATCCGGCACATTGTCAACCTGGCCCAGTTGGATGCGCCAGCCGGGGAGGCGGGGAACGCCAACGAAGGCGGGGCCGTCATCGCAGATTGGACCGATATTCTTGCTTCGCAGCCCAGCTCGTATCTCCGTCTTGCCCTGACGATGGATCTATCACTGAGCAAAGGACGGCTCCCGGAAGACGGTGACTTTCCGGTTAATCTTCGCGGTCTTTTCACCGGCGGCTTCAACCCGCTCAAAATGCTCCTAGAGCGGAAGCGGAACGAGGGCAGATGTCTGGGCGGGCAGGGGTCGGCGGCGTCGATGGTGGACTTGGAGGCCGGGGCGATGCGGCCAAGCATATTCCGCATGGAGCCCGGCACGGTCACGGTCCTGCCGTCTGACGAAGAGACGAATTCGCCCACGTCGGCCGGGGATCACAGCCAGGACAGCGCGATGGACGAGACATCACCGAGCAACGGGGTGGAGTACCTCGCGGGTGACGTGAACATGGCGGACCGGCCGCCGTCGGAGGGCATCGATGGGTTAGCAGCGGAGGTTCTGGCGGCGTTCCCGCTGGATGACCAGTCTGTTAGTGTGGAAGGGGACTTTGACGGGATGTACTTTGACGGTATGCCCGGACATGACGGGCCTAATGGGTGGATTGAGACTGCGTGGGGTGATCTTACACATGGCGATGATAGAACGGATCGGGACACTGCCAGGGTGCTGCTTGAGGCTTTGAGAGAGAGTGATTTGGCTGAGTGTGCCGCTTGATGTATGAGAGACGAATAACGACAAGTACTTTCTGGAATGGTTGATGAGGTTATCAACTTCTTGTGCCTTGTGGCATCTATGGATGCCGCTGCAAATTGACTACATTGCTACCATGCCGTCAGGTATCTTGACACGCGACACAACGGAGTACAAAGCAAGACACAGGTAGGTAGTCTCAGGGCCCCTCCCTGACGCACCCTCTCCACACTCCCCGCAGCGCCTGTCGACCCCTCAACAAGCCGAAAACTGGGGGTTGGTCAGCAATTGGAACAGCACCGGATGGGCTGCAGATCTTCGTTCCGGGCCCCGGGTCGCATTTTCTCCTTCGTTTGTTCTTCTTCAATGCCACCGGGGAACTCGTCGAAAGCAGCCGTTGGACTGCAACTTCCCCGGACAAGGAGACTTCCAAATACTAACCGACCGGCTCCCCGGCCCTTGAACTGGGACACTAATGGACAGCTCCGCTTCCGCGGGGCCGGCGCCGTTGAAAATCGTTCCGTACCGGGCGCCGGGACTCGCCCGGTCCGCGGGCCAGCAACGGAAACGAAGATGGACGCGAGCTGACGGCCAGGGCGCACCGCCGCTGAAAATAAGGAATGCTTGTATCACGTGCAGAGAGTGAGCATCTTCTCGATTTCCTGCCTCCTCGCCGTACTGACTCCTCATCAGAAAGAAGACGAGGTGTTCAGGCCATTCGCCTTGTATCCGCTGCCAACAACACGGCCAGCCATGTCAGTATATGCCGACGACGGCATCACCACATACCGAGAGACGCACCAGCGTCACCGACTCGGCGTAATCCCCCATAGAAACTGCTACGACTGCCTCTCTGGAACGACAACAACAATCGCGCGGCTCCCATGTGGTCGACCTCGCAGGTGTGCCCCCTCATCAGCCCATACCATCCCCTGGAGCCTCCGGCGAGACGCCAGATGGACCGCTACAGGAAGACCAGTACGGCCACTTCCATGGGGGCGCCTCCGAGTTTGCGTTTCTGCACATGGCCAAGCAGAAGCTGGCGAGCCTGCCGTCCATGTCCATCGACTTCTCCGACTACCCGCTTGCCGAGTCCGGGAATCTACCGCCGGTTCTGCCGCCCAAGGCGATCGCCGACCAGATTATGCGGTGCTTTTTCGACTTTGGGCTGACGACGTCGCGGTTTGTGCACGAGCCGAGCCTGATGGAGAGCTACGAGAAGCTGTACAGCGACGACCAGGGCGAGAGCCTCCATGGCGATAGCCTGGGACTGGTTTACATGGTGATGGCGCTTGGGGCGCATTACTCGAGAGTCAACAACATGTATTGCGGCTACTCGTCGAGGCAAGCCAACCGATCTGTTGTCGTGCTGCAGCGAGAAACTACTGACAAAAGCGTCCGCTTCTATCATATGGCCGACAAGCAGCTGCAAAAGGAGTCCAGCAGAATCACATTCGCATCCCTCCAGGCCAGGCTTCTCGCGACACATTACCTCCTCAACCACTCGCGCATGCACGAGGCATGGTCCTCGTTCGGCATCGTCGTCCGCCACGCCCAGGCTCTCGGCCTCCACCGTCGCTCCGTCGGTCCACTCAGCAACCGCATCACTCACGAGTATCGCAAGAGGCTGTTTTGGTCCGTCTATGTGAATGACAGGATTCTCAGCAGCATCTTTGGCCGTCCCTGCGCCATCCACGACGACGACGTTGACCAGGAAGAATGTGCCCTGGCCAACGACAACGACATCAACGCGGCGTCTTGCCGAGTCGCAGCGACCGGTGAGTTTTGCTCCGCGGCGGCTTTGATCCATTATGCTCGTCTGTCCCGGATCTTGGGGAGGATACTCCGGAAGTTCTACAGCCCGGTGGCTCGGAGTCACACCATCCCCCAGCTTCACCAAGCTGCGACTGAGTTCGAGAAGAGTCTCGTGGACTGGCAAGATAACCTTCCAGCTTACCTGAACTACGTCGTCCTCCCCCTTTCTGCTCTCTCGGTTATGACGCAAAGACAGACCTGCACGTTGAAACTCATGTTCGCGCACGCAAGTCTCCTACTCTACCGGCCCTTCATACTCTACTCCATGGACGTAAACAGCGGAGGATCTTCGAGGCTGGAGCAGTGGGTCAAGAAGTGCCACGACATGTCCATTGAGGCGGCGAAGATGGTAGTCGCCGAGTGCAGGTATCTCTGCCAGCGGGGGCTCTTCTCCAGGGTGTTCTGGCTGGTCAACTACATGCAGTTCGCGGCCGTGGGCACCCTGTACATGTATTCACACCTTTGGCCAGAAGCGACACATGTTAGGGACATTGCGGAAGGGGCCATGGCAGAGTTTCCCGTCGGGGTCGACGGGGACCTTGTAGGACAGCGATATGTTGAGATTCTCAGCGAGCTGCGGGAGGTGACGGCAAAATCTACCTCTGCGCCGTCGGTGGGGATGGACCTCCTGGCCAGGGCATGTACCGTGGACGAGTTTTCGGCCTTTGATGCTTCTTTGGTGGACTTTGGGGGACCATGGTCTAACCTGTTCTTTGATGCAACGGCACTGGATGAATATGCAGGTGATTAGAAAACAAGGAAACCGCGCGCTGTGTTGCCACTCGCATTGGCTCAGAGAGCTCCAGAGCCTTCCATGCTTCGTATTGGGCTCCCAGGGAAGTCGCTTGTCAAGTATTGCATCTACTAACTCCCGTGTGCTGTCTGCTGTCCGGGGAAGGTGTGCTGATTGCCGAAATAGGAAATTTTCACATTCCCCGGGAGTCGACCCCACCCCCGCCTCCGGGCGACGGCCGGGGAACACCTTCTGTTCCCGAAAGGGGCAATTGACATTGGCCACCCTCTGCAACGGCTGGCCATTCAAAGAGACGAGATTCGAGGACATTAGGTCGTGTTTGTGACGCTGAAATCAATGTATAAGTATCCTCATCAAGTCAGAGCAAATCATCAAGCAGCATTGTACACTCCTCATCGACTTTCATGAATCTTACCCATCATACAACGTCACAGAACCGCCATCATGACTGAAGTTCTTGGGTACAGCAACTCTGATATTCACTCCAAACCCATCTTCGCACGGGAAAAGCCCGTGGTTCAGAGCGAGGCAACACTGACCTTGCACGGCAACGGCGGGGTGCTAGACGACGTCAGGCATCTCACACCCGTCTACCCCGACACTCCCATCGAGGAGATCCGGCGCAGATACTGGCAGGATGGCGTCGTATGGGTAGGCTTCACATCTTTCTGCCTCATTCCTTGTCTTGAAAACTGACATCACCACAGGTCAAGGGCCTACTCGACCCTGAAATGGTCAACAAGATGCGCTCAGACTACCTCACCTTTGTCGACCAGGGCACCGGCATCCTCAAACCCGGAACAGACCCCGTGGATGGCATCTTCTCAGGCGGCGACTGGCGCGAATTCCTCCTCCCCGGCGCCGTACGCGTGGCCGCGGGCCTGAAGGACGAGGGCCCCTTCGTCGAGAACGCCATCCGCAGCCACAGCGCCGCGTTCTACCAGGACTTCAAGGACAAGGTCGGCAGGGAGCTCGAGCCGTTCGTCGGAAGGCTCGCGGAGTTCCAAGAGTCGTGGTGCCTGCCGCGCTCCCTGCTGCGCTGCGCTGTCCCCGGCGGGGAGACCACGCCGGTGCACTACGACCAAATCTTCCTCCGCGCGGGGCCGGCGACGACCGTGACTGCGTGGGTTCCCATCGGGGACGTGGAGGTGGAGGGTGGGGGGCTGATTTACCTTGACCAGTCGCACGAGATTGGGAAGAAGTACGAGGAGGACTTTTCGAGGATCAACGCCGGGCTGCCCGACGCGGACAGGATCTCGGCGTTCAACAGAAACATGGAGAGGGACGGCTGGCTGGACAGGAACGCAACAAGATTCGGGGAGAAGTGGGCACGTGGCTGGCTTGTGGTGAGTCGAATTCTGCATCAAATGCGGATGTTGCTAATCCTACTTAGGGGGCACATGAGGCCGGTAACGTTGTGTTTCACACTCCATACACAATCCACGCCGGAGCTATGAATCAGTCACCCCAAGGGCGCATTAGGGTCTCGACGGATCTTTGCTTTGTCGACAAGACGAAGCCGTTTGACGAGCGTTGGAAGTACATTGCGTATACCGACGATGATCCCAACGTGGCAAGCAGGCAGATCGTTAAGAAGGTGGATTGAGAATCTCATTGCATGATTCCACGGAAGCTCTGTGTCTTCATCGAACTAGCTTCAGTGAATAGTGGAAAGAAATGCTTCGTTTGCGTCCAGATATACCGTCTCCGTCGAATCGCCCTACTCAAGGGACGTTACTCATCATCCTCTGGCTTTTGACCGTACACCACATAGCTACAACACGCGTCAGTACAGGCTCTCGTTCGAATCACATATAGGAACCTACTAGTTCAAGAAGCCGTGAATCTTGCCGCTCTTCAGTTCTGTTCGAACACGCGCAAGGAAGACGAGCACTTCCTCCTGCGTCCACCCTCGCACTCCGCAGAAGAGCTTCATGGTGAAGCCCTCCAGGCCATCTAATGTTTGCACGAGGTTGCACATGCCGGTATCCTTCAATAGGGGATGTTTTGCCCACGGTCCAAGAGGTATCTTATAGTCTTCACGGTGGACATTCTGGAAGCCAGCGCTTCTGACCCAGTCTTCCAGCTGTGGTCCCGGTGAAGCCTCACGATTGAGCATCCTGCAAGTATCCATCATGAGGTCGTTCCATCGGAATACCTCCGTGTCTTTCAGAGTCTCATCTTGGCAGTCTAGCATAAAGTTGTAGTCCTGGAACTCGGCCCAGCCCCCGGGGATCAGGTTGCTGATTGAGCGGCGTGCGTCAGCCTGAATACTGTATAGAAGTGAACAACCTTACTTGTAGATGTTTCTGACAAACTTTGGCCAATCTGCTAGAGATGCAGCCATGTAGCGGCTGAAGATGAAGTCATATGGCCGATGGCCTACCCAAGGACTTTCAACGTCGTCGATTTCGAACTTCACATTTGGGGGCGTCCTGCGATTAGCACTCGTCAACTGACTGTTCTTCAATGAGACATTGGATAATGAATGCACTCATTGATTTATTTACCATGCAGGTTGAATGGCGCTCAGATCATTCCCTATTATCTGTTTTTCGTCAGTTCTGGTAAGATTTCAGGGAAAGGAGGATATGTCGGCGGACGAACCTCGGCATTGGGGAAGAAATCGGCCATCTCAATGGCCCCTGATCTCGTAAGCATTCATGAATCAATTTGCGTGGCCCAAAAATCAAAGGTCTTACAAATTCCGGTTCCGGTGCCAATGTCGAGGATGCGCTGCGTGTTCTCACTAATGGGTGCCAGGTAGAGTCGGTAGCCGAGTGTCTTGACCTCCATGGCGTGTGTTAAGTCAAGACGATCCATTTCGCTCTGATCATGTCCATCAGCTTCCACCTAAGCAACTGAAAAGTAAAGTTTGCACCTCATCGTTGGGAAAGTTGTACGCTGACTCTGGGGTCAGCGATGCACAGGCTCATTCACTGAGAGTTGAGGCGCTTACATCCCGCTCGAAATGCGTGATATCGTCGTCCATATTCGGTTGGGTAGTCAATCACAGACGATGTAAGTGATGCCGAGTAAGAAGAACTTAAGTGGTAGAGTCAATCATTGTGTTCCACGGGCACATCCCGTATCACAAGGTGATGCAGCTTCACTTGAACTCACATTTGGTCATCAATGGTGGAGGCGTTATCCTATTTTCAAGTCAGAAGCAGACACAAAATCGCGCATGGGCGCTATTGGTCTCAACAAACTGTCGATCCGTCATCAATCTCGACTGGAGCGGGCGTGTGGCCTGCGTCGGTCGCTGATGCTTGCGACGCCGGTGATTGTGGGGACCGGGGGGATTGACCGGACTGAGCGGATTTCGGGGATTTCGACGACCGGCCCGGCGGGCTTGCCGGTGCATTTGTGGAGGAATCGGCCATCTCGATTCAAATGTTTCCAGCACTGCGGAACAGAAAGAGACAACACCTCCCGACATGGTATCAAGGAGAGGACGAAGAGGGGGCGACTGCGTTTTGTAATGGCCAGCGGACAAGGGCGTGCCCCCGCAGCCTTGACTTGTTTGTTGGTATTTGTCAATGTACGTATGTATTGCTGCGGCGCGCATGCGGAACAAGGGCTTTCGTCTTCTTTCGGATCTTAACCCCGGTCTCGAGCGGGGCATTGCGTGTTCGGGTTGCCCCCGGCTGCTTGATGGATGGCTCGTCAATCAGTTCAATATCAGTTTTCACCCACAGTGGCGTCTCCTTATGCAGAGCTAGAGAATATGAGGTTAAAGGAGGGATTGTGTTCATCTATCAAGTACTGAAATCGAATCAAATAGCACCAAAATCAAAAGCGCCGCAGCTTGCGCCTGTCATTGCCTTTCTCCTGCCACCCACCCCTTTTGCTCCGACGCCTCCCAGTCATAATCTGTCCCACGTCTAAAAATCCCACTTGCCGGGGTTGAAACCTCCGCAGTGACCGCACTGGCAGTTGAATCCGAACTTGTACCAAAGCACCGAAGGGTCCTTGCCATATGAGATCGAAAGCTCCTCTCCCTCCTCGATCTCCCAATCACGCACAGTGAAGACCAGCACCTCTTCCTTCGTCAAGTACTTGTAGCCGATTTTCGGCTGACAGGAGTGGTTGAATCTGGCAGCGATCGGAAACAGACCCGCCACGTCTCTGGCCCATCCCGCGCGTATCTTATGAGCTGAGCTCATGCCAGGGGGCTTGCGGGGGTATCGGGAAGCAAACCTAGAGTTTGTCAGCGATCAGATCTTGATGTCAACATGGTTTTCAACAAACGCGTTCGTGCTCCAGACAGCCTCCTCTCTCGACTCTCCATCACGACTGAAGAATGCGTGCAGGTCATCTGCAACTTCCCTCTCGTGGTCCGGCAACTGTCTGACCGAGCTGGTGACATCTTCGTGGGCCGCATGGTACAAGGCCTTCTCGATGAGAATCCTCTCCCCCTTGCATAGCTTCTTCTTCGCGAATGCACCCCATCCGGCGACCGGGGAGCGCCTGACCTCAAAGTACTCATTGCAGAATATCGACGTTCTCTCCTTCACGGCGCCGTGAGCATCCTCGAAAGATGTCAGCAACGGCAGACCAGCTGGGATCAGATCATTCAGCTCACAACCCGCGTTTGAGCCGAAACTGCCAATCGTAAGAATTAGGACCTCCCACAATTCGAATCCATAGAAACTTACCCTCCCAACGGTCTGATGTTGACCGCTTCACTTCCCGAGTCGCTTTCGTCTGAATATGTGTCTTCTGTGACTTCAGAGGAGAACAGATCATCGTAGCTGTCTCCGCAGCTCATATAGTTGTCATCGTCGCTGTATCCTTCATGATCCTCGAATTCAATTCCGATCGCGATGTCATGGACGACATATGCAGTCCTCCAGGTCATATCCTTAGAAGCAAGCGGCGGCATTCCTGCTTCAATCGCGTCTTGAGAGGCTTTGAAACTCTTCTTCAGGTCCTGCTGTTGTCAGTTACCCGACACAAAAGACTTCATGGGAGACACTAACCGCAAGACCCTGCTGCAGTTGGATAAGGCAGTTGACTCTCTCCGTCTCGACTCCCAATGCTAATATAGCATCAAGGCTCAGAGACTTGATGCCGTTTTTATGGTTCAAGCCTGGCGTGTTGATGCTCCAGTCGTCGCACGAGCCTAACTGGTCTCCAGCTTGGTGCTTAGCACCTTGTTGCTGGCGCATCATGCTTGGCTTCAAAGATGGATTCATCTTTGCGCGAGCTCGATCCTTCCGCCTCGCTGCCCTTGATCGAAGTGTGTGGCGGGAGAAAAAGACTGTGGAGAATGGGAGAGCGGACGGGATCACCCTTCAATCCTCTCAGGTTCCTTGAAGTTGAAGTTTGTTGATGATAATTCACAACCTTGGTTGCTTGAGTACTTGCACCAACTGGAAGTTATCTCGAATGAAGGCCTGGTGCCGGTACGCAACGAAGACTACTTGCCTGATTTAGGCCAGGTGTCAGCAGATGCAATAAAAAAAAGGCTTTCATTATCTGTCGACAAGCCAAACTTATCGCAATTGAGCCAATTGTGACCCTTTGAAAACCTACATAGAACTTTTCTCGAATTAGGGCTGAGGATGAGTGTAAACCAGGTGATGACAGAAGACACTGAAAGCAATCTTCTGAGTTTCTTTAGGTGGCAGAGCTTCTTCTGGCTCCGCTTCTTTATGCGTTCTGATCAATGTAGCTTTTCCTATGATGAGTCACTGGGCCGAAAGCTGTTGAACGACGGTGTCTGCGTCTTCTCATGTATGGTTTCCTGCCCGGTTCAAAGTCTATCTTCAGCGACCGCAATCCAACGCGGATCAGGTGGAGAGAAAGCAAAGAGAAGCTCTTGAGGGTGTTGTGTACCTTGACCAGGACGAAAAAATCTGGCTCAGCCGTTGTCTTCCTCTTTGGTCGGAGGTCTCAATTGTGATCGGAGGTCTGAGTTGTCGACGCGTCGGAAGTCGGGTTTCGAGGAAAATAGGAAGTTATGAAGCTGGGAAGTCGTTCTTCAACGCCTGGGAGAATAGTGTTTTCTGTGGGGAACATGGCTGTTAGCAAATCATGCTCAAGACACTGAATGAAATCAGAAGCGTAGGCAAGAAGTAGTGCTGTCTGCAAAGCTGATCTAGAGGTCGCGCAACACCGCGTAACGCGTTGAAGATTCTTTTGGTTGGGAAGTCGCGTCCTTCTGTGAGAATCGAAGGAGGCAGTTGAAGCTCATGTGCAGTTACCTTATTGCCGGCGCGTCGTAGTTGAAGTTGGTATATCGTCGTGCTTATTGTGCGCAGCAATGGGTCAGGAAGAGGACGAAGATTTCCAACAGACTAGATTCCAAGGTGATCGTTCGCGATGAGGACGATCCAGGAATATAACCACCCGGGAAATAACAGCCTTCGACTTACCGATTCAACGAAATACAGAGTAGCGAGTTTCGGTGGTTATGAGTTGCGATGTCTCAACCCGTGCCTGAACCTAAGTTTCAGTCGGTCTTTGCTGTTCGGGGTGCGAGAGTCGAACCAACCTGCAAGTTCAACTTCCGATCACTTTTCCTCAAATCCAGAAGTTCTCATGCCGAGGGTTTGTGGATGTTCAGGGTCATTTCAATGCGCTGGGCATTCGTCCAGTCTGCTGAGGGCGGCCGTCTGGAAGCATCCCGAATGTGGTTTAAACATAGATCTGGAGGAATGATTCTTGCAACTTTCAGAGCAGAATTTCGATCCCCCGCTGCGGTTTTACCTGGCTTAGCCTTTCGTCGGGAGTCTCATTGTTGGATGTTGTCAGATTGATGCTGTATCATGGAAGTCATAGTATTGTTAGTCAACTTCCTTGTTTTGCAGTCATTCGGAAAGGAATACTTAAAAAACAGCCTGGCAAGCCACAGTGGTGCTTAAAGAGCCATGAAAAGCTTTCAAATGGCTTAATGAGTCTCATTATTTCTGGGGACTTCTAGGCAACGTCAATTTGTAGGGGGTTGTAGAGTAAGCCTCATTGTAGGTTGAGCACGCTGGTGGTTGTTTTCGTTGAATAACGACCGTCCTATCAGCATTGGCAGTTGGGCATACACTTCAATGTTGGAAATTGTTACTGAAAATAGTCTATAGACAACGAGTGCAGTTGTAGTAGGCAAGACATGGTGGAATGAGGGTGGATCAAAGGCAGCAGCTGTACTAGCAGAGACCTTCTCAACTGATCAACCCGTCAATCTTATTTTCAGACGCCCTCCAGAACAAGGCGTAACTTGGCTTGTTTTCAGACGATAATAGAAGCATCTGAAAGGGGTTGAAAAGTGATAAGATCCAGTAAATTGTGCTCCATCATGTCTAGCCAGGAGATGAACAAAATGGAGCAAGAAGACACCGAAATGATGACCCTTAGTTCCTGCTAAAGGTCACTGTTGTGTAAGAAGACTATTACTACTGAATTAAGGCCTTACTCAAAGGCATTGCTTGGGAGAGGGAATAGTTGTTTTTTGCGATGTGAACTCCAGCTTTTTCAGTATAGCAACAGTGGCGACAGTAGGAAGCTAGTGTAGCTAGGTATTAATTCACGAATAGTTGAATAGCTGCACTAATAATTTATGGGCAAGGTACTAAGCACCACAGCTGCTCTGTGAGTTAAAATTGACAAGCTTTGACTGCAGCGGAAAGCCCTGCCAAAGGTCGTGATTGGAGTAGACTACCGACATTGACAAAGGCACCCAGCCATCAGATAACTAAAAGCCCAACAACAACGAATTAATCAGAATCAATATTCAGTGTCTGAAAAGACCAAGAAAGGTCACAATGAGTGTTGCATAGTTACCTAGCGCCACATTAGATGTAGGAACAAATCTTTGCTTCGATTCTTTTCAAGATACGCAGGTAATATTGTCCCGCCCGTGGCTCATAGCATCTTTTTTCTGCATCAGGTCCTTTCTTGAAGCAATTGTTTCTTAATAATTGACAATGTGAGGTCCCAGTCGGCTCGGCATCGCGTCCACGGCCCAAAGTATCGACCTTTTAACATATCTTATTCTATCTCATCCTAATGAAATTCTTTTTAATAGTCAGCAGATGAGAAGACAACAACGTGCATTGATGGCTGAATGTTTAATTACTCGATTGTCAAGAGAGCCAAATATCGTCGATATCTGACTTGGCACTTGTTAGGCGCTACCTCAGGCTGGAAGTGGCTGCAGCTGCCCGTTTGATGTACCTCGAAGCTTCTCCATTTTCAAAGGGACAAGTGATCGGATATCACTGTGTTGCTGTGACTCGAGTCGGCCGTTGGTGCCGTGCCGCCTTCCGTGCTAGCCATCCGATTGCCGGCCATCGAACAGACACATCCCGAGGAAATGTCCGTGACTGGCATTCGGAGGCCTTCGAGTGAATGACACGAAGATCATGGTGGGCCGGAACGTTGGGGTCATTGTGGCCTATGTCCGGCGCCGGAAGACGAGCTCACAGTATCGGCTTTCTGAAACCAGGGGCGGCCTGAGACCTACGTTTGTTCGTCCGCACTACGTTTCCCATGTTCATCGACGCAAGTTTGTGTGTATTCGAATGAGAGGCCTGTTCCGTTTCAAATAGACTGCAGCGAGGGCCCGTCCTTGAGGTAGAAGTCCGAGCGACCGAGCCAAGACTCGTGGAATCAGAGAAGGAATCTGACAGGTGGTGTCTGGGCATTTTCACCCCATTCAACGTCAGCAAAGACAGTGAGTGATTCATTCGTTCAGGCTTCGCTGCTGCACGGGGGCGTTTAGAGATAGTCTTAGTTGCAGTTGAGCACTTTTCAAGAAGGGGCGGCGACACGATTCGACTTTCAAGTGGACAAGCCG
Organism: Colletotrichum tropicicola; assembly: GCA_025962755.1. Taxonomy (NCBI): domain Eukaryota; kingdom Fungi; phylum Ascomycota; class Sordariomycetes; order Glomerellales; family Glomerellaceae; genus Colletotrichum; species Colletotrichum tropicicola. Next base: position 47,365 of record JAOWMA010000161.1, on the reverse strand, counting down.
GTCTGCGTCTCCAGAGAAGCGCTGCAGGATACGGTTGGAATGAGTCAAGATAGTTCCTGAATTCAGAGTGGAACCAGGGCGGCCTTCACGGGGAAACATGCGGCGGAAACATTGTGTCGTTTGGTTGTAAGACGCGAGGGTACCACGAGTGATTGGCGCGATGTTCCGCGCTCGGGCTTCCTGAGCTCATGCAGGGTGAGGTCCACCAAGACGAGACTCCGGAGCAAGCTGAAAGAAGCGCAAAAGAAGAACTCAACTGGGATTGGAAGTGTAAAGCAGACGGCCAGCGGATGCTGAGGCCGCTGTGTCAACTTGAACTCAGACGCAGCGCTCCGAGCCGAGCCTCCTGCTGAATGACGTACGCCGGAGATATGATGAGGCATGCATGCCGCCCGATACAGAAAGACTTTGGCACTTGATATAAGCCTTGCGGCAGGGCTGATATAAGCAAGGAAGTGGTGGCTTCGTCCAGGACCATCCATGGGGAACTGAAAGGATGCAGCCCATAGCCACGCCAGAAAAAGCAGCTCCGGGTATGTGCCGTTGCTCGGTGAGCACCTCACGTAATTTCCGGAACCGGTGAGTCGTCGGCGAATGGACCTTCGCCCACTTTTCAGACTCTTGTTGAGGTCGCATCTCTCTCACTCGCGCTGCATATTCCTCCAATCTGAGGCGCCCTCTTCTTCCGGTGCGGCCTTTGGTTTTTTTGGGTGAGCTGGCTTCCGAGAAAGTTCTCGGCCTTTGACTCTGCTGGCTCACAGACAGAGTACCACCAGCAGTAGCAGCATTTCATCCACGGCGGACGTTGCCCGAGCTTCGAGTCGCAAGCTTTTTCGGCACAGCGTGCCGTTTGACCCGCTTGTCATGGTTCGCATGCTCAGAGCTAAAGAGCTCAAGCCTCACCTTGCGAGTGGGCAAGGCGACTTCAAACTTTCTCAGACTCATCGCCCTGTAGGAAGGGTTCCGAGTACCCATGTTAAGCTTACCGTGGTAGTTTGCCCGGCTGCCCACCATGTCTTTGACCCCCTGGACCACTCGTCGTCGTCCGGACTCCGGGAGCACCACAGGCTCAAGCCGCGTTGTTTGCCATCCTTTCTTCCGAACATCGTGCGTTGCACAGGAAGACCGGTTTCGCCAAGAAACTTGCCGTGGGACCCTAGGTCAGACGGCGCCCTCGGCCGAGTGAACCATCAGACCAGAGGCACATGTCAAGTGGCTGTTCAATGCATGCTCGAGCTCTCTTCGCCCTTTTCCATCCTTCCTTCGGCCTTCGCTGCTCAAGGCACAGGCGTTGCACCCTCGCTTCCTGCGAACTATGCTCAAGGCGCAATCGTCAGAGGAATATACAAGCCAAGGAAGTCCCGGGTTGCTTTGCTCTCTTGGCTCCTCCATATCACCATGTTCCGTCGTTGAAACTCATCTCTCCTAGACGCACTCACTCATAAGAATGTCCTTTGCCTGTTCATTGCCCTCATCAAGTCCCACACAGTTTCATTTCCAAACTCATTGATAAAACATCTTTCGAAGAGCAACCACATCTTCTCGTGGCAAATCTGACCCAAAAGGGCGTCGTACAGGATCAAAAGGTGATCGAATTCGTGCCTGCCGCGCCTTTCGAAGATATCCAAACTGACACCGGATTTAAACAGCCAACACCACTGTAATGGACTCCAGAACCTCTCGCAACCCGAATTGGCCGAGCTCCAGGTTTGTGCCAAGTGAAAGAGATGAAAGCAGCAGGTCTCATGACGGCTCCAATCACGTCAAGATGAGGGAAAGTGAGCGACGCCGCGAGATACCCCAGGGTCGCAGCTGTTACAATCGAACGCGCGGCCAAGACGTGTCGACGAAAGGGAGATCCGGATACAACTGAACGGACGCAGCCGTGGCACCTGCAAGGGCAACCAAACACACACGGAAGAAAGATCAAACGTGTTTCCAAAGAGAACTTGCAGAACAGCGCACCCTGAGAATGGCAGTGGGCAAACCACTCTCCTCGCGGAACACTACGACTACATGTAGCAGGAGATGCGAAATGGGAATGTCCTGAATTTACTGCCTGTATGTCGAACTAAAGGTACATTGCTTGTCAAATGGAATCCTTCTCTGCCAATACCCCAATCGCCCTGTTCAAGTGACTCTCTGTGCCCAATCTGTTTCTCTCGGAGTGCTGTTATCCTCCGCGTGAATTGAAACTCCCCCACCCCTATTCTCCAAAACCAGCCTGCACCAAAAACACCTGCCAATGTCGGGAAACCATCTCCTCTGAATGGAAGAAAAACAAACGCCCACCCCCTAAATTTTATTTGCAACAGAAAGCGGACTCGTGCGGTCACAATCTTCGCAATAGGCTTCACCTTGTTCCGGGCCTTCGATTGGGATTAAGATCGAACGCTTGCAGTCGCAAATCCAAGTGACTCGCCTGCCCTTCATCTGGATCTTGTCACCACGGCGGTAGATGCCGCATTCAGCACCGCAAGCCACGCAACACCGACGTATCGCCGTAGGCACCGAGATGTCATCCAGGTCTGTACGAACCTCTTTCTTTTCGAACCTGTCCAGGCTCCCGTCGGGGAGCCGGACGCACGCTTCTGGCTGCTGGATTGCGAATCTTGACGGGTCCAGCATCTGGCGACAGGCATGACAACCGAAAGTGTTTTCTTCTTTAGGATTCAACCACTTTTCCCGGTACGTGATCTTGGCCTGTTCTAAGGCCTCATGGAAGGACAGTCCGTTCTTCGTGGCGTGAGCGGCGATGGATTCGAGGTCTAGCTCAGGGGGCCCGGTCGATATGCCCTTCGGATTGAACCAAGGCTCGTTCTTCAGGTCTTCCAACGATATGCTTACCTTCCCCGGAAGATCCCAATCAGGCCGCTGCGGTTGTCCACCCACCAGCTCGTTCTCCGACTGTTGCTTCTGTGCTTGAGTTTTTGGCTTCTTGGGCGGAGACGTGTTCGTAAATTCCCCCGTCTTCTTCCTCTTTGGTGGTTGTCTGGTCGGTTGAGGTTGCTGGGCTGGTCGGCCGTCTGCCTGACTAGGCGGTTGGCTCAACGGCTGACTGGCCATAGTGCTCAATAATTGGGTGACCGGCGGAGTAGCAGGCGGGCTGAATAGTTGATACGAAGGCCGTGTGGTCAAGAATCCGCAAGCAGGGCTCCGTAGCCGATTAAGATCCGAGGATGTTGCCTCCAGAACTGGCTGAGGAGATAATACAATGGTTGCATCTCTGGCCACTTCACCATCTTCTCGGTCGGCTGTTTGGTCTCTGTACTTGGCTCTGTCACGTAGTCGGATCCTTTTATAAATCCTGGCCTGTGTGTTCTGCGTTTTTGACACCCTGCTTTGTCGTTCCCTTATCATCTTCACCAGTTCCTGTCTCTGTTGTTGGTGTTCCTGATCGTTCAGCCAGCTCTGATTTCGGCTCTCTGCCAATTCTGGATTGTTGGCCTCGAGAGGCGGGTCGATCTTATAGGCAATGGCCATGGCTCAGAAATCTTTGAGAATTGCCTTGACCAGAGAGGACAGGTGGGTTCTGAAAAGAGTCAGGCGATAGTTGCTCAGAATTGGACGGAAACAAACCTGTGATGGAGATGCAAAGAAAGCGTTCAACAATGATGCTCGGGGGCAGGATGAAGATGATCCGGATGCGTGGAAGAATCAGGCAAGCGAGTTCAACTTACCCGGCTGCCGGGTCTTTTATACTGAACAAACTGCAGGGTGTGTCCGAGATGACGGGGTTGAGGGCGGCCTGCCTTGATCGGGTTACCTGTATGCCAGGAAGTGGTGGCGTCGCCAATCATGGAGAAAAGAGAACGCCAGACAAGGGCCTGCAGGAAGACGTGCCCGTGCAGCCCCAGAAAGAAAAGAGGGAATGAGCACCCGCAGGGCTCGAAGCCAACGTGACCAGGGGAAAAGAGAGGGCTCTGGGGGGAAACCTGCGGATGGCGTATCCGGCGACTGCGATCAGTTTGCCGGTTTGGAACCGTTTGAGGCAACGCCGGCCGCGGATCCTGCACAGCCTTCCTGGTCGAGGCCCCGACTTACTCCTCCGCATGGGTATGTCATCTGCTACATAGGCATCTCTTTTCCTGTCTTAATCAAGGACCACTGGGCCCCTTAAGGAAAGCGCTTCGCGGTTCGAAAGGGAAAAACTCTAGGGAACCAACACCAACGAAACGAAGAGCTGCAGGATGCGTCCCCTGCCCTATCGTAACGCCAACTCTCGTTGGCCGTGCTAGACGAGTTGCCCTCGAGTCCCTCACCGGCTGCACAACGAGTGGGTCGCTTCGAGCCTGATGAGTTCGAGGGTTAGGGCCAGGGTTGGGAACATGGTTCGGGTAGGAGGTGTCTGGAGTCGAGAGCGCTTGGCTGCGGTGGCCCCCTCCCTGTTCGGGCATGTTCATGCCCAACAGAAGAGGGGAGAAAATGGACAGAGTCAAGAGGACCCGGTACGAGGAAAAAGAAACGACCAGGGCAAAACGGTCAAGGGCCCGGTACCCGTGGTGGGTGGTGGTCGGTGCTGTGAAGAGGGGCAAACATTGGAACCTGCCTCTTTCTCCGTGATATCCAAGATGTTGGACGACCCAGAATCTTGAAAGTCCGGAATGCTGGTAAGTTTCCCGATAACCTGGGTTTTCCGTGCTGGGTGAACACTGTTACCCAAGATGCGAAGGCCTGTGCAGAGTTGCACGAACTCGCCCGTCCCCTCCCCTCACCACCTCGGCCGCGCCAATGGGGCTGCGATACCAGACCCCGAATATCGCACTTGCTTCTGCTTCATTCATTGTCTCCGATGGTTGGGCCAAAACGGTCTCTTGTCGGCAGTCTGCAGCATCTGCCTCTGGGCTGACACGCCGCGAGTGATCTTGTCTCGCAGGAATGAACGCAACCGGGTTGGGGGAATTAGTTGCCGAGAACGAGCACTCATCCGAGAGAGACAACTTGAGGGCCTATCTCATATCATCCTTGCACCCTCGCGTATGCTAAGCGAGCATAATGATGTGGGCTTCGCCAGAAACCCCCCCGGGCCGTCCCCGTCAAGAGGCGGCACGCCGTTGAACAGGAACCCGGCACTATTTGCATGATAAGCGCCCAAACCGGGGCTCGGCGGCAAGGCCGTTGCGCCGCTCGCCAGGCGCCGCAGACCTTGCGGACGACAATCGACATGTGCGGCTCTTGTGAAAGTCGGATATCGTCAGTAAACCGTCTTTCAGCTGCACCTCCTGATCTCGCACCTCGGAGAGGGAGAGGAAGAAAAAGTCGGACCACTTTGCGCACTTCCAAATAATCCTTCATCCGCGCAAACCGCGGAGGGGCGCCCAGCCTGCTTGTGTGAAGCAAACAGCAACTGAATGGGAGATTACACCGAGTTCACTGTGACTTCTGCGTGATAGGAGTCAACTAATGCGCTGTGACTCCCGATTGTCGGGTCAGGCATTCATTTTCTCGCGCTCCAGCGCGCACCAGCAACTGGTGTTGTCGCTGCTGTTGGTGGTTGGAACGGCCGACGTCGACCATGACCCGACCGGCGGCTGTCTTCGGTCCATAACACCCCTTGTCGTCGTGTCGGCCGGCGGGGCGCCGGGGGGATTTCGTCGTGAGAGCGCAGGACAAGGGTCCGAATCGGCGACCACTCAGCCCTCCTCCGGGCTCCAACAGCATCGATCAATCAGTGATCCAGCCGTGGGCCTCGATGTTGTGGGCTCATCAACCTCGGGGGAGCAGCAAACCTGCATCCGGGCTGAAGATCCTCGACATCGGCCACGAATGAAAAGACCGGAGGGGCATACCCCTGGTCCTCGGCGTTTGGCGAGGATACCACCTCCTCGGACCCTCGTCCGCCTCCGCGACATGCGGCACAGAAAATGAAGGGAGAGAAGAGACTCCCCAGCCGCGAGTGGCTTCCGATTTTCCCTTCCTCCTCTCTCATTCTGTCTCTCGTGCATCTCGCACACACAGCCTTCGCTTGGTCGGATTCACGCCTACCCACCGCCCGGGAAGGCAATCTGGGGAAACAAAAAGATGGTGTCCTGCCCACGCACCCCTGCCTCCCCTCCCTTGCCTCCCCCTCCCCTCGTCTCCCCACTTGCATCGTCTTGGCTGTGGTCTGGCCGCGTTCCTGATAGCATGACACCCTGCTGCTTCTGTTGGTTTGTTTCTCTCTTCGAAGTGTCTTCCCAGCGAGCAGAACGGGCGTAAGCGGGCTCGGGTGGTGGAATAATCTGATGATGGTGAACTTGAGCGATATATCCGCGCTCGATGCCCCCCTGCCCCCAATATCGAATGGACATGTTCCGAGGCCTGGGCACCGTTCTCGGTGTCTCGGAGTCTGCCCAGCGCTCTCTGCTGGTCGAAATTGCGTCCTCTCTCTGCCCAGCGCCCTCATGTCAATCTCTTGTCACAAACGCACTCATCTTGGTTCCGTCCCAGGATTCTTCCCGTTGCATCGCCCCGTTTCCATTTCCCCTCCTCCCCGGACCTAATCGCTGCCCGTCCGGATGATGGCAAAAATTTACGACGGCCGCAGGGATCCCAGCGAGAACAGCAGGCACAAGGGAAAGAGGAAGCACAGACGCGGGCACACTCGGAGGAAACCCCTTCTTGGTGTGGGGGCCGATGAATGGGTTCTCGGCTGGATCTGATCGCCGGCCGCTAAGGATTTCCCTATGAACTATCAGATTCACTTTCTTAGTGGTATGATTAGAACGGATGAGGAGATGAGGGTGCGGGGAGGAGAGAACAGTGGCGAAAGAATGGGAGGCTCCGAGGGGTTTGGCCTGACTGTCTCCCCATCCCTGCCAATATTTGCGACAGCCGCACTGCGTCGACCTCATCGTGACGACCGCCTGTCTCGGACGAGGACGAGCTTGCGGCGCCCTTGATGAGGCTTCTCACTGGACTGAGCGGAATAGCAGGAAATGTGACACGTCGTAGACCGAGAAGCGGTTGGGTGCAGACGCCCATCGTAGGGACGCCCTCCTTCTTCGTCTTCTGTTTCACAACGTCGGGCATTACATTGCTCAAGTCGCACAATAGGAACCAACAATCGGTTCCCCCCCTCGATCGGCGTTGTGACGGATGTCGAAGGTTACATTGCATCATTGGCGGTTGGGTAACCCAACGAGCATTGGTTCCCGCGGACAGGGCAGTGGCACCGTTCAATTGTTGGACGGGTCCCAAGACCGATTCATGTGCGGCCGTCGCAAGTGACACAGCGCGGCCAGGACCCTCCGAGCTGTCGAGGTCCCCGACGCTGGCTACTCCTGTGGGCGAGGTCGCAAAAGGTCATGACCCGGTACCACACCGCCCTGGATGACTTGTCATATCCCGAGGCAGACTGGAAAGGAAGAAGAGGGCGGAGCGACGAGACTTCCTTGACAGCTGAGCGCCCGTCAGATGTCAGAACAGCCCTGACTGAGGCTGAGAATTGCATTTCAGGAGTAGCTCGGAAGACGTCAGATGTCGAGGCCAGGCTGGAGGCAGCTCAAGGCGGTGCTGTAGAGCTGCTGAATGCCAACGCGGAGCAGCAAGCAAACATATACCTTGCGACCATCATTCGTTCGCAACGGCGGGAGGAGATACTCGACTTGGAGAACAAACAATACTGCCGTTGCAGTGTCCCAGAAGTTAGGGGAACTTGTCCCGCACAGCCATGGGCGTCCAGGCAGGTGAGCTGTTCTAGACATACTCCATCGACGTGCGGGCGCGAGCGTCACCTCGAGATCCTTTTCCGCAACTATTTCCGGACCACCAGTTGAATCTTCTCCTGATGAGTGATCCAGTCTCCAAGCCGCCGGGGGTGCTGCCCAGTGATGCGAGCCGATCACAGTTTGAACCTGCGCGTCCTGGCATCGATGGGCGTAGCGAGCGTCAAGTTGAACCTCGCACCCAGGGTTATCACCTTTTTCCCCTGTACGCCGGGTACTACCCGGTTCTGCGGCATGCCAGCGGCATCGTTGGTGGGCACAAGCGGCGATCTGGCCTGCCGTCTATGGCGTTCCTCGACGCCCAAAAGGCTGGGCAGTCACTCGTATTGGACAAACCAGGGCCACGGAATGTCACCCGAGGGAGAATTGTGCTGTTGCCGTTCAAGGGAGTTGGCAGACGATACTGCATGAGGCGTTCTCATCGCCGTGGGCAGGCAGCCGGAAGAGCGAGCCGGGAGGGGGCCAGCACACCGGGACACCACTTTGGGAAAGGCAATGAGGTTGTCTTTTGACCTTTCACGGGAGCAGGCTTGACGAGTACTCGGGGAACACGGAACACCAGATACCCTGCAGAACCCCTAATCCCATTGGCGATGTCTCGACGTCGACTGCAATATTGTCAATGCGAAGAACACGCCATTTGAGAGGCCAGGTTTTCGGGAATAATTCGAGTACTCACGGATGACGCTACCGCTTTCCAACCAGAGAGGGGCTAGGCCGAATGAATCAGAAGCAAATAATTGGGAATACTTGCTTCCAATGCGGCCTTCCGTGTGCAGGTGCAGAGCACGCAAGACATCTCTTTGTGCCGAGTTATTCGCCTTTGCCCCCGGCCAGGCCGGGTTGAGGGCGCATAATTGGGATAAAACCCGTCAGTCGGGCTGAATCTGCAGCGCTGAGGAAAGATCTCAGCCTGCGACCAAGGTCTGGTGAATTCGACGCTCTCTCATGGTTTCCACGTGGAACGTGTTGACATAGGTATTTGCTGTTTGCTGGCATGCGAGGAGTTGTTTGCTCTCCTTTTTGCTGCAGCGTCGTCGTTGACTTCCGGCGGCTTTTGGGAGGCGGTTCGATCACAGCCTGGACCGAGCGTTGACTGATTATGATTAGGGTCTGGTCTGAGCGTCGGCATGAAGCACAAGGATGAGAGAGGCTGTTGTGCCACCACCCAAATCCTATGCCGTATCTCACCCACCGAAGGTGGATATTCCCCGATCCCGGTGCGGCTGTCATCATCATGAGGTGCTTGAAGCTTCAGGCCGTAAATCCCGGGAGGCCATGTCAATATCCGTACGCAGCTTCACCTGTTGTGCTGTGCCGTTCAACAGTTTCGGATGCATTGGAGGCGATGGTCGACCTGGAACAGAGCACTGTTGCCGAAGCTGGTGTTGTTTGCTCGCCGTCATCTGTATCATGTCCGTCGACGGTCGACCCTGGCCATCACATCTTGTGTGCACGTCTTGGCGATGGAGAACGACAACGTCCGTCCTAGTGTACAGTTACACTAATTACCAGGTATGCTGCTGTGCCGTTCGCGGGTGCGGTTGCAGGCGACGCGGAGCGTTCCGGAGTGGCTTTGGGGCAAGTGTGGACGAATGAGCTGCTCCGTCGTCCAGCACGCGTCGCTCATTCGCTGCGACACCCATTCGCAGACATTAAGCATAACTCAATGCTTGTCGACGAGTCGAGTCGTATCCGAAGGGTGACGAGGAGGAGAGTGGGCTCGTTCATTTCCCCGTGCTGCAAAAGTGCCATCGACCTTGACCTTGGCTCGTTACGAGTCAAGAGGACGAGGCCCATGTGGGGGGCGACGATGCAGGCGACGACGCCGACGACGAAGATGACAACCAGGAGGATGGGTGGACGGATCCTGGCGCGACGGTGACACTCATCAGATTCAGTCGAACCTGGTGCCGGTGCCGCCGCCGCCGCCGCCGCCGCCGCCGCGCAAGCGGGACGAAATGTGTGATTTGGACCACGTCAGTGCACCATTTCCGTCCAGTCACAGTGGGGGCCATTTCCCCAATCGGGAGGCGGCCAACGTCCGAACGCTCATTGGCGGTCCGTGAGAGCCTCCGTCTCCACACCACCGGATGCCCCGTGGCGCTATTCCCAAAAGGGAAGCTGGGTACGATACCACCTGTCTGATTGGCTGTGCCCGGAAAGCGTTACGTCCTCAACCCGAGGCCCCCGTTGCTCTGGCGTTGGCGTTCGCGTTCGGTCTGTCTGGCCGTTTGACTGGGCTGCCAGCTGCGTGATGATGCGACTGAATGAGACTGATGAGACTGCTAGACACGCACCTCAATCAGTTAACCAGGACCTTGGAACTTTTGGCGCCCCCGAAGCTGCAGCCCTACCTCTCGATTGCGTATCTCGCCCTGCTATGCGGTAGCACGGTAGCACTCGCGATCCTGTTTCCTCATCCAGTCTCTCTCACCCACTGCCCGCTCATTCGCAGGAGACCAAAGCAGCAGGTCTGCCCAATCTGCATACTCGTTCCTTTTTTTTTTTTCCTTCTGTTTTTGCTGTGACTTGTTTGATGACGCCAGTCTGCTGCGTCTTACGCTCCTCCGCCCCGGAGCAAGTGTCCGCGAGCGAGATAACGATACTGGAGACGGGACTCGCCCAAAAGGCCCCGCCCGTCACCCATTCGTTGTGCCCTTACGCCAGCTCTCGCCGTCAGCGCAGTCGTATCCCCCTGTGTCCTTATCGCACCACGCAAGTCCGAAGGCTCTCGCAAGTTGCGAGAGGAGTGCGAGCACTGCGCGATCACTGGTCGAGTGCGGCAGCCACGGCACCAGACATACGTCGTGGTCGCAGGTACGTGTCGTCAGTCGCGACAGCTGCCGCGGCAGAGCGAGAGGCTCTTTTTGCTGCCTTTCGGGGACTTGTGGCACCACAGGGAGTATCTCCCCGTTTCAGACCGCGTGTCTGACCATCACGTCAGTGAAGGGATAACGTTTCTCACCACCACAATTGCCGCGAGGGATCGGCTATGCCGTTCGCCTATATTTCTTGACTTTTCTCCTTCGCCGCTTTTCCCGGTTCATCCGCCTTGTCTCGCCTGATCCCGGGGTAAACAGCAAGCGCACCGCTTTTCTCCCGCCGTTGCACAACGTGACAGACGCCGCCCACAACAAGCACACGGAACCGTTACACCGCAGCCAAGATGCATCGCCGCGCCGAGCCCGCCGAGGACGCCAACGCCGACTACCACGACGACCCCACGCCGTCTGGATCAGACGATGAGCCGACCGAGTCGACGCCCCTCTTCTCCGTGCGCCCCGGCACCGGTCGCAGCCGCACCGACTCGCTCCTTCGCGCCGCGAACAGCATCCACGTGCCCAAGGTCCACAATCCGAACCTCATCGTTGGCATCTTCTGCGCCATCGTCATCGTCGGCGCCGGCTCTGGTGGGCTGATGGTGATTCCCGCCACTCGCAAGGTCGAGGACATCGTCTGCCGCAAGTACTATGATGTCCTGAGCACCGACGACATTGACGAGAGCATGTGCAAGGAGGATGCCATCCAGTCCAAGGTCGCCACCATCTTTGCCATCTACAGCGCTGTCCAGGCCGCCATCGGGGCCGTGGTGACCTTCCCCTGGGGCATCGTCGCTGATCGACTCGGGAGGAAGATGGTATTTTCCTTGACCGTCATCGGTATGACACTGGATCAGCTGTGGTTCATCGCCGCCTGCGCGTTTCCTCAGACCATTCCGCTTGAGGCTATCTGGTTCGGGCCAATGTTTGTGATCCTCGGAGGAGGGAACGCAGTTCTGAGCGCGGTCGTCTTCTCGATGCTCGCGGACGTGTCCACCTCCGAGAACAGGTGAGCTAGCTCCTTCCCTTGCTTGAACACTCACTGACATGTCGAAAAAGAGCCCAAAACTTCATGCGCGTACACTTGGCGTCCATGATCGGAAACTTGTGCGCTCCTGCCATCGCTGGTTGGATGATGGAACGCACTGGTCCGTGGCCCGTCATCTGGCTGGCGTTTGGCCTGTTCATCACCCTGGTCTTTACTATCCACCTCGTCCCGGAGACGAAGCCAGCCGCCAAGGGATCGCCAGACCCGATCGCGAACGAGCACCCGGCCGAAGCCTCCACGCAGGCCGCCATTCAGCACATGCTGCTTCGGCTGAAGGAATCGCTCGGGCTTCTGAAGTCGCCGTCTCTGATCCTCCTGTTGGTTGCGATGCTCGGCTCATACCCCGTCATCATGTCGACGTTGCAGTTCATGACCATCTTTGCGTCGAAGCGCTACCAGGTATCGCTGTCTCAGACGGGTTATCTGTCCTCCCTGTACGGCTTTGGCGTGCTGCTCTCAATCATTGTCCTTCTGCCAGCATTTTCAAAGCTGCTGGCCTCGCCCACGGCACCTAAGGCATTGCGTTTTCCCGACGACCACCGACGCGACCTCTTTCTGGCGCGCTTGTCATCCGCTGCTCTGCTGATTGGATCTCTGACCTTGTCCGCATCGCCAACTCTTGGGTCTTTCATTTTCGGTCTTGCGATGCTGTCCTTGGGCTCCGGATGGGGCAGCTATGTGAAGAGCGTGAGCACTGTTTTCGTCGATGCTGCGCACCGCACTCGGCTGTACTCCATTGTTTCGCTGGTTGAGATGGCGGGACAGATGTACGCGCAGCCCATGCTGGCAGGACTATTCAGCTTGGGCATGCGGATGGGTGGGCTCTGGATTGGCCTGCCATACTTGGGCGTCGCCGCCTTCTGTTTGTTTACCCTGATTCTGTTGCTCATCGTGAGACTGCCGGTGCGGGATGGTAAGGACACGACCGCAGAAGACGGCGGAACTGACGCGCAAGCTTAGCACTCGACCATTTGTTTTTCATTTGTCCCAGAAATGTAGCGAGTTTCTGCTCTCGTGTGATACCATAGATTGTTTAGAGCAACTGGAAATAATACCAGAAATAGTAGATAGGCTGCAGCGACAAGGGGTCTCCCGCTCGCCTCGCAAAAGCTGATGGAATGGATCTCGAGCATTGTCTTCGCCTTGGAAAACGCAACTCGCATAAGTGGCTCTCGGACATGGAAGCGATCCTAGCCGCTGTCGACGCTGCATAATGTCGGGATCCTTTTGGCTGACATATGATCGCACCGACCCGCTGCCGCCCGACCCTTGTTGTCCGCTGCAAAGATCGTGTCAGTGACCCATGCCCGGGATAGCTTCCGGTGTGCTGCAGTCCTGCGCCCCCTAGTGCCCCATCCCCGCCCGGTCCGGATGTTTTCGCTACTTAAGAGCCGGTGATGGGTGATCTCGTCCTCCAGAATTCACACATCATCGTGGGCTCAATTCTTCGCGGCGAGCGGTCATGCGCCTGACGGAGCGTGCCATGGGATGGCCGAGGCGAACAGTGTCATCAGCGGCATCGCCGGCCTTCTGGTCGCTGCCCTGCAGCTCGGTGCAACAGTAAGCAGACAGATTGACGCCATTGTCAACGTGCCTCGATTGCTTGCGGCCCTCTCAATCGACATCAAAGGGCTTCTGTCGGTTCTCGGCACGCTAAAGAACTACCTCGACTTCGAAGACACAGCGAGTGGAGTGTTGCACCCGGCAACGGTTGTCGGCCTCGATCCTGCCCTTCGAGACTGCGTTCGCGGGCTCTGCTTGTTGGAAAAGAAACTCGAAGGGTATGTCAGCGGCCGCATGGCAGCGGAGGTGAGCCTCTGGAAGAGGGCAAAGCTTTCATTCAAAGCTGGGGAGTTTGCGAAGATCCAAGACGAGCTTGCAGAGCAGACGAGGGCGCTGAGTGTATGCGTCGCTGTGGCCAATCTGTGAGTATCCCGACGGGCGGGAGGGGACGCTCCTAACAGCCATCAGTATCAACACCACATCGACCACTGTGGCGATCCTAGAGATGCACAGAGAAATCGTGGACCTCAAATCCAACGTCTCCGACCTCCTCCTGGCGCTGGATGCGACCGATGGCAAGCAAAAACATGGGCGAGGGCGACGTGCGGCAGAGCGATTAGCTCTTCACCAGACTGCGGCCTCTGCCAGGAGCATATTTGGTCGCAAGTCTGGCCAGCCAACCACGAGGCTGGGTAAGTCGACCGGCTCTCTTCGCGGCCAGGGCTGACTGGCCTCGAGTAGCGAGCAAGGCGCCCAGCACCAAGTCTCGTGGCACAGCACCTCACGAATATCGGCAGCAGAGGACGCGGGGCCGCAAACGCAACCTCCTCGGTTTTCGTGTCGGCTGCTTTCTGGGACCTGCACAAGCTCGACGTGGCACAAGAACCATCGCAGACGAGCCGAGAGCTGGCGACAGGCTATGCGGATGCTCGGAAATGGGATCGGGGCGCTTTGGCGGTCGCAAACGAGGATCGGCAAGGGCTAGATCGAGTTGGTCTTGGGCAAACGCAGGGCAACTGGCCAGCATCAATGGCTTCCCTTGTTGTTGTTTTTTTCTTTTTCCCCATGATCCTGCTCAGCAGATCGCACGCGGCGACGAGGCCGACGGCGCCAATCGAGTGAGAAGAGGAGTCCCTTTGCTGACGTGGGCGATGGCGCAGTGGTCGGATTGGCCTGCATTGTGGTGGAAGGCAAGGGGTCCTTGAGACGGCTGGGATGGATTCGCTGGTGACTGGGTGTGGAGGATGTGAAGGGATCTGCGAGCAACTGGAAGATGGGCGTCGTCCCGGTGGCTTTGGTGGGGCACAGCCACGAACGGCAGCGCGGGCATCAACGCCTAGTGGCCGCTGGACAATGCCTGGGAGCCAGTCATTCAGCGGCTTCAGGGATCTTCCCCAGCGGGATGCCGTTTCAGACGACAGGGGCAGCGCTTAGCCGTACGTCATAAGGGTCAAAAAGGAGCAATCCTCCACGTCTTTTTCGTCCGGTCCCAGACTCGTAATTACTGTCCACCACCATCATTGACGCTCAGTCTGCGCTGGCAACGAATTTTCCCGCGGTTGAGATGTTTTGATCAGCTTAAGCTGTCCGGCTGCACTCTTTGAGCCACGACCCTCTAGCAATTTTGCGATTTCTCGAGCCAGCCATCGAATTAGAACTACGGTGCGATTAACGACGACGACGACGAAGACGAAGACACGACAAAGACACGACGACTAACCCAATCATATCCCGGTCGACAGCCTCACCATGTCAGTATTCGACGGCCCCAACTGCACCGTGAGGGCCGACGCCCCAGTGCCCAGCGATGCTGGCGTCGCAGGCATAGGCGTCCTGCTCTCCTTCATCATCACCGCCGGCCTCTCCCTCATCATCAGCTCGTCCATCATACTCCAGGAGATGAAGGGCAACCCGTCCACGATCCGGCGGAAGCTGCTCAACAGCTACTCAGACCAGCAGATTCTCCAGGGCATCGGCATATCATCAGTCGGGCTCGCCCGCATCAACACCATGGTGCCGTACCACTTCTTCATCATCTGGACCCTGTCCAACATGTCCATGGCCGTCCACAACGCGACCCTCCTCGCCCTCGTCCATGACTTTCGCCGCGACTGGGTGCTGCGCTGGCTGCGGCAGTTCCTCATGTTCGTCAACCTCGTCTTCAACTGCGTGTACGGCGTCTTCATCCTGCAGGGCGTGTCCAGGGGCATGCAAGACTCCAAGCTGCCTGTGGCCTGCGTGTGGAAAGACGGCAATGGGGGGGAGCGTTCGATGACCGGGCTGAGCTACGTCGGCACCATCCTCGTCATCGCCGGCAACGTGGTGGTGTTTGCGTTCGCGAGCTGGTATCTACACCTCCGGACCCAGCGCTTCGCCAAGATCATCAAGCTCATCGGCATGCTTCTCATGGCTGCGTCCGCCGTTGGCGCGGCGGTGCGCTGCATCATTGCCTCGGATGCATTTGGTCAGGGGCCTGTGTACGAGTTGAGCGACCAGGGCGAGAAGGGATGGAGTTTCGGGCAGCTGCTGTCGCTCCTGGTGCTGCTCTTCCCCCTCGTTTCCATGGCGGAAATCGTGCGAGGCGAGATCAAGGTGGCGCCATGCGACCTGACCGATGGTGGCAAATGCAACGACACGGAGATGGATGCCTATCGGACGTCCTACCAGCCAAACCCCTTCTTCGGCTCGCAGACGAATCTGTTCAAAAGATGACGCATGCCCGTCCGTCGATGAAAGCATCCGAAAGAAGCCTATGATACCGGCGCAGCTAGGGCCGGGTAACACGCCACCGACGAGTCTAGTCTGGTCCTCAGTTCAAAGTATTGCGCCCAGAGAGCAAAATCTTGACTGAAATCGTCGAGGGCGGCTGTTACGAAAGCGACTTTGCCGTCGGCCTGGGCCCTGCTCTCAACAGGCACCTGAGCAACAGGAGCTGTCCGTTCCTTGATCATGACTGTGATCTGTGTCGGACATGGGCGAGCAATACCCACCTTGATTCTTGCAGACACTAAGTACCGAGGGAGTTCCATACGATAATGGAAGAGCAGTGTTTGATCTTTTCTTGGACGAAATAGATCCTGTTGAGCTATTGAGCAAAACACGAGTGGATATGGGCGTGGCGGATATTACATCACCATAGGTCCAGGTCTCGCCAGGTATCAGACGTACATGTCCGCTAGGATGGAAGACGGAAATTAAGGAGTTGGGGCACCAGTCAACTACTATTGAAGATAGAAGGTAAATGCTGATAGAGCTGCCCCTGAATCGATTGTCTCGGTTTCAGTCGTTGCGCGGCGTGCCACCACGGAGTCGCCTGAAAGGGCCTGGTCCAACTCTTGCCGCCTCCCGACTGTAAAGTTGCCTTTCCGTCACGACACAGTTTTTCCTGCTATCTGCGCATGACCCTCTACGTCTCATGTTGCCTTGATGCGTTGTCGAATGCTCTTGCTCCGCCCATTACCCCCCATCAATGTCACCGAGTTAATCAATAGAAAAGTATTCACGCAGCCTGAGAACCAGCAAGGTGAAGTTCAGGATTGGATTTCTAAAAAGACATAGATACAGCGATCCCTTCCTCCCCTCGCCGAATACAAACTTCTCCAGCTTCCAATGCGCTCCCAACATTTGCCCCGACCAACACCACGTCACCGTCACACCCCGCTCCGACGCTTCGATGCCACGATGTCGAACAAGAGGGCATCCTTCTTCATCCCACTAGACCCGCTAGTGAAGACAATGAAAAGATGATTCATTTCGACTGGAAGAGCAAAAGCATTCAAAATCCATGCCCACTTGCCCTTACCGAGACAAAGACGAGGGTCCCGACGGGGTTAGCAAAGGACCACCGGGGTCCAAAGTGGTACCAGCCCCTCGTGATCCACCAGTACCCAGGCTGTCACTGAGAAGGGTACCTATGATCAAGCATGAAGAGGAGAAGAAACTTAAAAGATGTCGGGGGTTGGGGAGGGTTTTATACCTTTTGGGACAGAGGTTCGACCCATGATTCCGAGAGTAGTTGTCGTCTCTGCGAGTAAGGTTGAAGAACAGACCCAAGCGAAGTCTTTGGCCGTCAACCATGAAGAGGAAGTGTTCTAGGAAGGCAAACTAATGACTGTCACCTTCATTGTGTTCAAATCCCGGCGAAAGGTACGCAGCCGCAAATCCCCAGCTCCAGCATGTTATGCAGGTTTGCTCAGGTACGGTCAACAAACAGAGGGCAGCAGATACATCGACCGCCGAGACACCTGACACCTCCAGGCAAGGTTTGGAAGGGATGTACCGGTTCAGTTGGACTGTTTGGAGGTCAGCGCCTCCCGGACAGACTCTGAGACGTCTCGACGACTTTTTATCGAAGTTGGGGAACGCAAAGTGGTGGCAGGTGCCGACGGCGGCTGCGAGGAGTTTGGAGGAAGGAGATGGGGGCGACGCCGAGGATGCGAGACGAGAGCAAGTGCGGTGGACGCCACTGAGTTGTTTGACCGTCGGCAACTTGAAGGTAAGTGCGGCCGGGGTCCTCTTTCCCGCCGTTGGCCCTACACTGTATCCACTGACATATCGCCGCGGCAAGAACGGTGGAATCTCTGCGGGTCTGCCGCTCGATTGGCACCACTAGGTACCTTACGGATCGAGGAAGGCACGCTTCCAGCAGCAAGAGATTCGAGAAGGTGCAAGGTGGGGTCAGTGAAGGAGAGGGAAGGCGAGGCTTTGCTCAAGTGGCCCGAAGAGTGGACGTACGATACAGCCGTGGTGTTAAATACTGGCCACTATGGCAGAGATGCTTGACACTATTAGGCAAGCTCATCAAAGAAAAGCAATTCCTCATTTCCATTCTGTATTTCTTCCCATTGTCATACCAATCACGGTCGGCGGCAGCGGTGTCTTGGACGTTGCCGTAGCGGGACAGACTCGGAGCGGGTCAAGAGCAGCCGATCATTCCGGCCCGAGCACCTACTGGTGGTACGGTACCTACCCAGGTACCTTACGTATGTGTACTTCGGGCTCGTGCATGGAGAACGTGCCGAAATGCAGCTGCCTGCGGCTCACCACCCGCAGTGCACACTTCACTGAGGTGTGTGAGGACCTCGGTCCTGGTGGAACTGGTTGAAAGTGCAACTGCAAAGTATGCCGCACCCAAATGACGGTGCGCCAATGTTCCTCTGGAAATCGATGCCATCATCCGACTTATGAGACTGATCCGTGACGAACACACCACCTCAACACGTTAGACTGAACCTAAACCCCACGTATTGAGTTTAAAGTGGAAGTCACTTCAGCAACAAGTGCGATGCCTCACCACTTGGACTGGATGCTGGAGGATCGGGCGGCGTTGGTTCTCACATTGGAAGTCACCCAGCCTGGAAGGATTCCACTGCCTCCAGTACCTCACTTTCCCGCTCAATGAGTTGGTGGTAGTGGATAAGTAGAAAAACACTTCAGGTAGGTAGAGCCTTCCTACGGTGCCCTGCTCGGAGGAGGAATGTGCCTGCCAATCAGTGCTCATGTCTTCCGAAGGTAAGTAGGTAAGGTAGGTAGCTCTTCCCCCCCTTTTACACTTACTTGGCTTTCGGGTTAACCTTTCATTCTGCATTCAGCTACAGACTGTCCCTTCCTTTCGCTATCAGATGTCTCCAAGTATCTTGTAGGTTTGCGGTAGTGAGTAGGTATGATAACTTCCCCCTGCTTCATGTCAGCCACGAGGCTGGATGACTTGATCGAGCAACGGCCTGGAGTGAGTTTCTTTTGCAAGATTGGAGGCTAGTTCTTTTTTTCATGCTCGCTGAAATATTTGCAGGTGCTCAAGCCCAACGGGTCCAAGAAGCATCAAAAATCTCACGATTGGCGGTAAAGGGGGAGAAAACTGGCCCCTTATGTATCGCAGCATCCGGGGAACTCAGTCAACCCCGAATCCACAAACGTCAGGGCAGGCTGCAGCCCACGGCCGTCCTTTGTCTTGTTTCCAAGAGATTGATGGCAAATAGATCCATAAAACAAGGGCAGTGCTGCATTCCATGGCTGTCTCAGTTGCGTCCACCTATGCCGTCTCTGAGACCTCAAACGAATTCAGCCCCAAGCCCTTAAGTTTCAACGGGCTCGTTGATATGAGGCGGTCCGCGCCTTATCAAGATCGCCTTCTCTACCTAGTTAATCCATTGTGATTGTTCGCATATGTTGGTAGTGGTATCCGGGGGTTCACTGCGGCCCCAAGCCAGACAGTCCGCACAGGTACCTTGCGTAAGACCTAGTCACCTTGATGGGTGACTTCCTTACCTGCCGCATTGGATACTCATGACGTTCACAGTTGCTATGCAGTTTCTGTGTGAGAACCTACCTTGGGTGGCTTCCGCATGATAACTACCTACCTTACTGATATGCAAATGCCACGCCAGCTACACGCCACTTCCACATGGGAAGCTGCGCTGAGCCAGCCTGCACCTCCACGCCATGATCCACCGCGATAGCTATTGTACCGAGAAGCCAGGGGCCCCGGAAAGGTTACCGTGGTTCCTCGCTAACAGAAGGGGTAGCCAACTTGGCCAGGAGTGAACTGCTGTGAGACTCAACATACCCGGCTGTTCTACAGGGATGGGGATGTCAACTGAGGATGCACAAAGGAGTGGAAAGCTCGATAGTATCTGCGCCCAAAAGGATAGGAATAGAATGAAACGATCACCACAATCTGACCCTTCTTCGCGAATTCCTCACAAGGTCTCTTTATATATGCCTGCGCCCTCCGTCTGCGCTGCTTGGGGCGGACGGGGTACATCCCTGACAGCTCTGACAGGAAACGTGACTTAAGGGACTCTTGAGACATCAGACATGCATTCTGACGCGCCTAGAACATTTCACGAGTTTGATTATTTCCCCCCGGCGGAGGGTTTTGCCTCTCTGCCAAAGACACGCAAGGGATCAATAATTGCTGCCGAACGCCTCCTTGGCGCTCGATTGGTCGACGGCTTGGAAGGGAAAGATCGAGACACCCCGCGCCTTCCACCTGCTTGAAATGCTGTTTCCACACTGCCGCTCCATGCCTGCCTCCTCACTGCCTCCTTCCTCCATCCCTCTCCTTCCAATTGAAGGGCCATCTGAGAGACACGCCAGAAAGAACAACACCTACCGGGTATTAAAGTGAATCTACGCTCTTCGCACATCCGCTCCGCCCTTCTGCATTTTCCCATCCATCTCCTCTACCCTACCATCAACCCCCAGCTTGGGTAAGTCGATCAGATGGCCATAGCTGCGAACAACAGGCGCGTCGTCCAGATGCTCTGGCTGGCCGCTGGCCTGCTCTTCGTCTTCGCCCTCATCCGCTCCTTCGCCGACCCGGACCAGGCCAAGGAATGGGCAACCAACAAGATGGGCAACCTCGTCCAGAACATCCGAGGCAGCCGCCCCTCGATGCGCGAGATCATGGCCACCGCCGAATCCATCTGGGCAAAGACGGTCAAGCAACGCCACGACATGATTGCCGCTGACTACGGCGACGCTTCGTTGATGCCTTTGTAAGCACACATCTTCGAGGGCACTGAGGCTTCAAGTTCTCTGGTGTGACTGACCACCTATTCCGCGAAGGTTCCCAGCTGTCAGCGTCGAAACCTACCGCAAGCACCCGTACTCAATTTGGGACTTCACTCCTGCTTCGTACAGCTGCCCCCACGAGATGGAGCGCGTCGGTCGTATGGGAGACGGCGGCAAGTGGGTGTGCGGCATGTCGCAATACGTCAACTTCCCCAAGAACCGGGAATGTGTCATCTACTCGTTTGGCGTTCGTGACGAGTCTAGTTTCGGTGAGTGGCAGTCCCATGAGGAGGGAGCCCGCCAGAAGACTTCTCGTCGTTGTTGTTGTTGGACCCTTTGCTGACGAGGACTGCGTGGCAGAGGAGGAGATGCTGAGCCGCACCAACTGCGTCGTCTGGGCCTACGACTTCTCCGTCGTCGACTTTGGCGAGCAACTTGAGCCGGCCAACCGTAACCGAGCCCACTTCCTCCAGGCTGGCATCGCAGGCCAGACGGATAAGAACAGGTCACCTCCTTTCTACAGCATCAGCGACTTGATGGAGATGAATGGTCACAAGTACATGTACGTCTTCATTGGAACTGTCAGTTTATCTGCTGTCGTGGCACTAACACAATATCCTTCAGTGACATTCTCAAGATGGACATCGAGGGCGCCGAGTTTGAGGCCATGGACGGTCTCATGAGGGACTTCCCCCTTAACTCGGGCGAAGACCTCCCCATCGGTCAGCTTATGATCGAAATCCACTTCTTCAACGGCCTGACATCTGCCACGTATCTCGACTGGTGGGAGCGCCTCGAGGCCCGCGGCTTGCGTCCTACTTGGACCGAGCCCAATTTGCTCGCAGTGACACTCAACCTTGCAAACAAGGACCCATTGCTGGCCGAGTACACCATGATTAATGTTCACGACAGTAGGAACATTCTGTTTGGACGAAGGTAGGCGGGATTATACCAGCGGTCTGGTGGTTTTCTCTTTTGTTATTACTTGCTTCACACCAAGGCGCTTTTATAGAAAGCGAACGATTTGCATGGTCATGGGCGTTACATGAGTAGATAGGTCAACAAAGAAGCTATATTTTTACACGATGTAGATGATGTTTTACTGCCTTCAACCTACCGTCCCCACCGCCATCATACTACGCACGGCCGAGAACGCGCGGCCGGGCATCGTCGATCAGTGATATCATGGTCGGCAGATTAGGGATGACGGTCCATCCTGTAACGCCTGACACGACGGCCTAGATGGGATGGTTTGCAGACGGGAAATTCAATCAGTCGGCAGTCATGGCGAGAAGCCAATCGCGAGATGGCGCGCAGCCGAGAGTTTCCAAGGGTCGGGCCTTGCAGACATCAAGAAAAAGTCTTTCTGATTGCCGCGCCGCTGCGCCGTTGCATGTCAGCCTGTCAGACCTGCGTCCTGTTCGCACACCTACCGCAGACCAGCCTCCCGTCGTCCAATTTGTCCTAGTGGCGGAGATCCTCGGGATCGTCCATGACGGCAACGCAGTCAGCCCGGGTCGGATCTGCCCAGAGTCGTGAGGGGGTGGTGGCCAGGTACCTTGCGACGGCGCCGAATCTTATTTCGGACCCTGCTCCGTCCAAGTTTAGACTGCCGCCTACCTTTTGCTACGACGACCACGTCCGAGGGCCACGGCGGGCGCAAGCGGAGTTTCTTCGGCCGCATCACAAACCATCATATCGAGTTTACGATTCTACGATTCTGGGAGCGCAAGATGTGTTGTGGGGGATGATTAAACTTTTTTGGATTCATTTTACGGCATTAGGTGGGTGGTACGTTCTTCACTGCACAACACATTTGCTCGGCAGTCCGCACGGCCCTGACTTGACATCCTTCTCATCCGACTCCCTCGGAGCCTGGCGGCTCCCCGTCGCCGGCGGATCCTCCTTCTTGGCCGGAGGCGGGGCCGGCTTATCGGTTCCGTTGGCCCCGTTCTCCGCCGTGACGCCGGGCTCGCTGCCATGCAGTCAACCGACGTGCTTGGCGACGACCTCGTAGAAGGACTGGCCCTGGATGCGGGCGATCTCGAGCTCCTTCTCGGTGGGCTGGCGGGAGCCGTCGGCGCCGGCAAAGGTGCCGGCGCCCCAGGGGCCACCGCCGTGGACCTCGGAGACGTCGGCCATCAGGGGGAAAGCCTTGGCGTAGCCGAAGGGGACGTAGATGATGCCGTGATGGGCAAAGGTGGACATGGCGGCGATGGCGGTGGACTCCTGGCCGCCGCCGAGGGAAGCGGTGGAGAGGAAGAGGCCGGCGAGCTTGCCCCAGAAGCCGCCAGAGCTCCACTGCTTGCCGGTCTTGTCCCAGAAGGTCTTCCACTGGGCGGGGAAGTTGCCGTACCTGGTGGGGATGCCGATCAGGAAGGCGTCGTAGCCCTCAAGCACGGAGGGGTTCTCGAGGACGGGGACGTCGGTGGGCTTGGGGGGGGCGCCCATCTTGGTGAGGACCTCCTGGGGAAGCGTCTCGGGGACCCTGCGAGGACGCGGGTGTTAGCGGGAAGGTTGATGGGTTGTTGGTGGCGTTCGAGGGGTGGGACGTACTGGAAGAGGTCGGCAGAGCCGCCGGCCTGCTCGATGCCCTTCTTCTCGGCCTCGGCCAATTGGCGGATGTGGCCGTACATGGAGTACTGTCGAGGGCACGAGGCATTAGCAAAGCGATGTTAATGGCAGGGGGACTTGGAGTTGAGTTGGGCGAAGGTGGTGGGGTTCAGGGCGCTGTGGTGCGGGCAACCGTATCGAGGGCCCCCAGACGTCTGCAGGACGGCATCCTCTGTCGACGGCAAAGGATGTGAATGCTATCCGTGGGCGTTTTCCGAATGGATGTCATGTCATTGCATGGCCGGGAAGGGGGACGGGTGGAGGTGGCGGGTGGACAGGTGGTAGGAGGAGGGGCGGAGAGCCAGAATTGCCTGATTGGGAAAGAAGATACTCACGTAGACGATGGCGATCTTGGGAGCCATTGTGAATGCTTTGTCTGTATGGACGATTTGGAACAGGTGGAAGTGAAAGACGGGGTATCGAGTGTGGCGAGGAGGGAACCAGTGCTCGACAAAGAGGGACTGCAGAGGAATGGCACGAGAAGCAGGCGACCGGCGGGAAGGACGCCATCTTCTTATATCAGTCTGATCGCAAGCCGCGTGCCCAGGACCGGCGAGGGGGGGGGGGGGGCAGAGAAAGAGGGGGATGGATGCTCATGGATACGGGCGTCTTGCATCATCAATGGTACGCTAGGCCTCTGCAGGTCAGCCAGCAGAGGGCGTCGGAACGGGCCAGTCAGGTCGGGTACCCTCGAGGTGCTGGAATGGTGATGGCCGGCCGACGCGATGCGGTTTCATCAGGTTCGTTCGGCTAAGGTAGGGCAGGTGAGGGGGGCACCAGAAGGTAGCCAGCCCCGGGGCAGCAGATCGAGACATCCATCGCACGCCGATGGAAGCTGCTCAGCTAAGGCGCGGTCAGCATCGCAGAGGGAAGCTGCCCTGCGATGGGGGGAGCTCCTTGCCTTCCATACCTAAGGTACCTAGGTACCTAGGTAAGGTAGGTAGGTAGGCCCTCATGCGGGGCTCCCATGTGCTCCACTGCGGGGCTATACCTTTGGTACGTACTTGAGGTACCTTGGGACGGGGAACGCACCTTATCCAAGTACCTAGGTATCTACCTCATACCTTAGGTAAGGTAGGTAAGTATCTAGGTATCTACCGACTGCTTGCCATTTCTTCATTGCTCGCCTACGCCCGTGAGGTCGAGGGGCACGGCAGCTGCGAGGGAGGGGGGGAGGCAGGCTGGATGCGATAGGCACGTCAGGTCGCGATGCAACTCGGGGTGAGGTTGCTTCCCATCCGGCGCAATGATGCAAGGAAGCTAGCGACCTTGGCCGGAGAACACCTCCATCTCCGAAGTGTGAAATTTTGTGTGATTAATCCAATTGAGCTGACAAACTGCCATCCAACGCCCCCTACCCCCTACCCCCTACCCCCTACCCCTACCCCCCTCCGCCCGTCTCAACCTCTGGCTTTGTCGATAATACCACGTATCTCTTTCTAAAAGTCTTTATGGTCATTAATCTGCTCAATCTCCTTTATATTTAAATTCATTATAAGGTTACCTTATATTTTAGTAAAAATTCTTTTAATAACATTAATCTAGTGTTTTTATTCCTTTAACAGACCTAGCTAGCATTAAACGACATATATAATAATAACACAGAGTATATATTAGACTTTAAACAGAATAATTTAAGGAAGTCGATTAATTATATTTAATATAGACGGATAATTAGTAGCTTTATATTTCTAAGTATAATAAATATTAATTGAGTAGTTAATATCATAGACTATAATAATTTAAGAGAGTAGTTTTAGTCTAGTCTGCCCAAAAATATAAACAACCAGAAACCTTATTTTTATACCCTCTAGTAAACTATAAAAGTTATTCACAAATCTTATAATACACTATATCACTTAACCTTAGTGGTTATTTATAAAAGTATTTAAGTAGGCAGTAAACTGCTAAGTTTTTGAGATACTTGGTGAGTCTTCGGCGACCGCTGCGGCGTCCCGAATATGGTCTAGTGAACACCTCCATCTCCCCCATCCGAGCCCTGTCAAGGTGTCGAGAGTGCTGACCAAGTGCTTAACAACACAGCCAGCCATCGCAATAAGCCTTACGGATGCACGGCGAACGACCTCCAGGCTGAGGCTCAGAACCTAGCATCAGTGTGTGTGTGACTGAAACTCGGGATGCGAGGTCAGTGCTCGTCCAAACCGGCGACGTGTTCGCGACTTGCTTTCTCTATTTTGGTTAAGGTAGGCAGGCGGGTGAGATGGAGGCGTGGCATCAGATCAGGCACACCAAAGGCAGTCTCGATTAAGCTACCGGATCCGGGGGCCTGATACGGCGGCGACTTGAGATGAGGTGAACTGTGAAGCGAGGTGCGGAGGGAAGCGGCCGCGCATCGCATCGAATGGCATGGCATCGCAGCCATCTCAGACCTTTGGCGGACTGGTGAGTGGTGAGTGGTGAGTGGTGAGTGGTGAGTGGTGACGGCCAGGAGAGGGATTAGTCGTGACTGACAAATGGCCGTGGATCTTTGGCTGTTCTGCTTTTCATGGCTGACTCCTGAGTGCTGAGGTTGAAAATCCAGCCGTCAGCTTGCAGTGGGGCCGTGGAGCGCCAACATTCCAGGTTAGGTCCAGTTCCAGGCCGTGACACCAGACTCCATGTCGACTCGCGCGCGCGGGTCTGAGTTAAGCGTTGCTAAGCTGCGCCAGCAACATGATCCAAGGATGAATCAGCACCACACAGCAGGACGGGTCCGAGGCGCCACCTGCGGCCGTGATAGGGCGGGCCCCGGCGCCGCTTCCACGGATCCGCGCACCTCGGCAGCAAGGTAGGTCGCTCCTGCTCATGAGCCCCAGATGAGATCTCTTCACTACGTCTCCATCTCGCGAGGACGTACACTACGTACCGCGTGTGCATCCGCATCTCTTCACCACGTCTCCAAGGCAATCACTCCCAGGGGCTTGGCTTCACCCCCGACGAATGACTCGACCGAGGACAACCCCCGGCACACTGGCCCTTCCTTATCCGCACCGCATCGCAAGACCGAGATGGACGCCGGCCGTAGGGCAGGCAGACAGAACGAGGTGGCCCGGCCGGTTGCGAGAACGAGATCCACTCGCGATCCAAAAATGGCAACCAACTGCCCGGTCGTTGACATCAATGGGGCACGAACCGTAGCAGTGGATCCTACCTTACCTATGGAAACGGGACCCAAGTACCTGGTAAGGTAGCTTCGGTGAGCTTCTCACCTGGAGCTACACCGACGGTCCGTGGCCGACTTCACCACCTCCACTGACTCCCGACCATGGTCGACCATACCTTATCTTGCCTACCTGACCAGGCAAGAAAATGATTTCCCTCTGCAGGACACACATTTCGGACCTTCGAGTGTGTGTCAACGCTGCACCTGCATGTCTACAGTACCTGCAATTTCCTAAAACGGGTAAAACGTGACGCTGGGCTTACTCCCAAGATGCGGCCTCTCAACTTGGCGCCTTTCAAAAGCAAACGACAAAAAGACGCTTCTGTATGTTGCTGACTCCCGAGATAACCTTTTTCCTGTTCCACAACTTCCCTCAACCCACAGGGAACAAGTCCAACTCCATCACACATCGGAATGGGGCAAGAAGCATCCAGGCCGAGGCCCGGCACCAAGCTCCAGGTCATCGGCGCCGGCATGCCCCGGACCGGCACCGCCTCGCTCAGCAAAGCCCTGGAAATCCTCCTCGACGGCCCCATCTACCACGGCGGCACCCAAGTCACCCGCGGCCCGGAGTCCGAAATCCGCTCCTGGATCAACGCCCTCGAGCACACGCCCATCACGTCCGCCGCCGACGACAAGGTCGTCCGCGACACCCTGCGCGGGCACTTCTCCGACGGCTACGCCGCCACCATCGAGGTCCCCGCCATGCTCTTCACCGAGGAGCTCCTGCAGATGCATCCCGACGTCCTGGTCATCTGCACCGTCCGCGACCCGGACGCCTGGACCGAGAGCATGCGGAAGACGGCCAACGCTTCGCTCGAGGCCATCCTCCCGTTCGCCCTGTTCCTCGTGCCCACCATGCGCTGGTTCCCGCGCTATATCGGCATCATGACCAGAACCCGCTGGGGGGAGATCTTCCCGCACGCGGAGCCGATACCAGACCGCGGCGTCTGGGACACGCACCAAGCCTGGCTCAAGAGGATCGTGCCGGCCGAGCGCTTAGTGTTTTACAACGTCAAGGACGGCTGGGAGCCGTTGTGCAAGGCTCTCGGAAAACCGGTGCCGAGTGTACCGTTTCCAAAGATCAATGACGGGGACGCCATGGAGGCGTTTGCGAGGGAGCAGATCATGCGGGGACTGAAAAGATGGGCGGCAGTCTTTGGGAGCGTTACGGCAGTGGCTGGGGCCTGTTGGTGGATGCGTTGACGACCGAAGGGTATTATATGCGACTTGGAATTTTATGCTAAATACGACAAACACGACGTTTCTTCACGAAACCAGCTATGCCTTCAACGACCGCGCCTTTTTCAACTGAAAGATCTTGGCCAGCGTGTAGCATATGGATCCCAGCGTCAGAGCCGCAGCTCCGTACCCAATCATGGCCTGCCACTCGGTGTTACTGTAGCCCCCTACGATGGCGCCGGCAATGGGCGTGCCGATGAGGATGGAGATGCTCGAGGTGAAGAACATCATGCCCATCCGCGTGCCCACACGGCCCAGATCCGGCGACAGGCTCACAATGACGCTCGGCGCGATGCTCACCATGCCGCCCGAGAACAGCCCGTAGATGATGGCGAAGACGACGAGCCCGGCCATGTCGCGGATGCCCAGCCACGCGAACATCATGACGGCCGCGCCCGCGGCGAGCGAGATCTGGATGTACAGCGCCCCGACCTTGTCGGCGAGGTAGTTGGGTATCACGCGCCCCGGGATGCTGCCCGCGCTCAGCAGCGTGACAAAGTAGGAGGAAAAGGAAGCGGTGCCGATGTCGTGGCTGACGGCGAAGAGCTGGATGTAGAAGAAGGCGACGTACATGGACAGGAAGCCGAAGAAGGAGCCGGCCATGACGAGCATGAAGGCCGGGTCGCGCAGCGCCGTCGTGTCGACGAGGGAGCGCTTGCGGCCCGAGGGCGGGAGGCGCGTGTGCATCGAGACGGCGGGGATCACGGACAGGCCGAGCAGGATGAAGCCCATGACGCGCGTGGCCCAGCCGAAGCCGATGACGGGCTCGAGGCGGCCGAAGAGCACGGGGAAGACCATGCCGGTGATGGGCGAGCCCGTGGAGGCGATGCCGATGACGAAGGCGCGGCGCTTCTCAAAGTACTGGCTGAGGATCGCGGTGGAGGGCAGGAAGGTGAGGCCGCAGCCCAGGCCGATGCACACGCCCTGGGAGAGGAGCACCTGCCAGTAGGTGGTGCAGAGGGAGGTCATGAACTGTCCCAGCAGGATGAGGAAGATGCCGGCCCAGAGGAGCTCGCGGAAGTAGCCCGCGTCGTACAACGGGCCGGAGATGGGGCCGACCATCATCAGCAGGGCGCCCTGGAGGGATCCGATCCACGAGATGGCCGAGGGCGTGGCGTCGAGGGTGCGCTCGTAGTAGGTCTGGTAGACGCCAAAGGTGTTGACGAGGCCCCAGGTGTCGGCGAGGATGACCCACGACCCGAGCACCTGCAGCCAGGCCTCCCAGCCGCCGTCCGGGACGGGGCCGGGGCGGGAAGTGGTGGCGGTGATGCTCGGGCCGGCGGCGTCTGTTTCGGGGTCGTTGCCGGAGTTGGAGCCGGGCGCGAGTGTTGTCTCGGACGGGTTGTCTGAGCGGAGGCCCGGGGCGGAGCTGCGCTTCTCGTCGGCGTCGACGGCCGGAGTTCGGGCCGACGCCATGGCTTTTTCTTGTGCGTTGACTTCCTCGTCGGTTCGTGGTGTTGTTGGGCCGAGACGCTTATCCTCGTGCAGTCTTGGCGCGGCGAACCTTGCTTCGTTGCTACGTCGCGACGGCGATCTTCAACTGGCGTTCCCGCTAGAGTTCCTGCCCAGGGGCTCAAGTGGGAGGACAGAGTAGGCAGACAGGAGAAGAATTAGACATTAAAGGGTTGTCCCAGATAAATACCAACGCTCTCGTGATTCCGAACGAGCGTGGTGTTATCCTCGTCTCACTCAGGACGATAAGAAGAAAAAATGCGCATTAGAAATCGGGCGTGACAGACGGCAAAAGGCGACACCCCCCCTGGATATTAAATCGGACAGAAAGAGGGAGGATGGACGCTATTGCACCACCGGGGTCCACTGTTTCGTCTCTCAATCCAGATTGGACACCGGGCAGCCAACAAGGAGAAAAAAATCTTTGTCAATGGATTTCGTTACTTCCCCGCCACTTGTCCCAGGAGGGCGTGGGAGGGTTGCCATCGGGCGACACTCCCGACGGAAAGGCACTTACCGGCCATCGAGACAGGTGTGAGGTCCTGTGCCTACCTGGATCTACATCAAGGTAGGTAAGCACGCTTGCTGCCGGAGATCAGCAAAGTCAGCTGGTCGGCATGATGACGAGCAGGACGGCTTCAGGCGACCGAAGACATCCATCTAGACAGACAGCGGCCTGCCGTCGCAGCACCGGTGAGATTGCCGACGTCAACTCCCGTCCTCTGACAGTCTCCGCTATATTCCCACCGGCTAGGCCGAGTCCAGCTAGCCTTCCCGGTCCACTGTCAACTGTTCCCCAGCCGCGCTCGAATGATTCCACCTTCTTTGACGACGACGACAAAGGCACAGATAGAAACGTGATAGGAACTCGGCGGTGCGACAATCGCCGAGGCCGTGCAAGACTGGCAGCCGGGTCCCGCGCCGGAGGCCATTTGCTTCCGAGAAAGGTTGCGATTGTTTCCCTGGTTGGCGGAGCAAGGATAAGGGGCCGCCTTTGCCCGACTTGTGAGTTTGCGGGGGTGTTTCCCTCTAGGGTCCTTAGGCAGGCAACAGACCGGTCCGAGCAACAATCCGATCGGATCCGATCAGTGGGCAACTTGGCCGAGCGGTCTAAGGCGCCAGACTCAAGCGCAAGCTTGTCCTTCCAAAGGATAGCATTCTGGTCTCGAAAGAGGCGTGAGTTCGAATCTCACAGTTGTCAATTTATTTTGCCAGTCGTATCTTTTTGTCGCCTGCAGCACTCTATCCGATTTTGCGTGTCAAAAGGGTCAACTTGTTAGTTAGAGGAGTGTATGCGCGTTTTAGTTTCATGACAGCTGTGAAAAATATCCGACCGGAAGCTAAAACATTTAGGTTGGCCCGAGTGCACAAAACACAGCACGGGAAGAAAGAATAATAAGACGCTCAGTTATGCTTATTGTGTTATGCTTTGAGCTTGCTTGGCTTTGGCAGCCTGCAAGCGCAAGAGTTGTCGCTCTCACCGAAATCTTCGTCCTCACCGACGCACTGGCAGAGTATTTGAGTATGGGCCTCATCTGTTGCATCGCGTGTCAATCCCGAATATCAGATGAGCCGATGGCATTGGCGTCGCGACGAAACCCCCCCAATAGAGACACAACGGAGCGCATTTCAGTCATGGAGCAACCGCAGAGAGCCTCCGCGAGACGTACACGAGTATTTTGGCAGCCCTGGGGGTTTTTTGGGGGCCCCTGGAGAAGTCAATGGGGGACCTAGTTCGATCGTGAAAAGGGGCCGTTCGACCGTCCAACACACGCGGCCCAACACGCGGCCAAGCCAAAAGCCACATGGAAAACAAGCCTTGCTCTTCAGCTGTTCCCCCCCTTGGCGTCCAGTAATGTCGCCGCACGGTTCACGGCGCCCCCAACGCCGTTCCCACTTCCCGCATCCGCCCACCTCAGACACGGAGTGTCGGATCTCCTTCAGATCACCAACACGCCCAGCGCCGCCACGCGCCGCCGCTGGTTGGCACATCAGCCCAGTCTGTTTCACGTTCCGAGTGATATAGGGAACGTCATGTCGTATCCTCTCCCGGCTGGGGGCTCAGAAGTCTGAGTCCTCCCCTATTCTTACCAAAATCGACGTCTTGGAGTTCAAGATTCCAACCAAAACGGCTTCATATTTAGTGTTATTCCCTTGCGCCTCATGAGACGACACCCGTGAGGCAGTTGAATTTCCTCGTATCGTATCCGTTTTCGCCCACACCATCGAGGCCATGAAGCCCACCAGTGCAGCATACTCCGACTTTCGCCACGAGGCCGACCTTCGCGATGACTCCATGACCGACATCAGCGTCTCGCTGCTCAGCGAGGACGACAAGCGATGGAAGCAGGCAGATATCGAGGACGGACGCACCACACGAAGGTGCAGGTGTGCCAGGGCATGCGCCGTCTTCCGTCGCTGGCGCTGGCTGCTCGACACCACCCTCCTGCTCGTCATCGTCGGCCTCCTCGCGGAACGGCGATACCTCCAAGTCCCAGGCTACGACAAGCGTCTTGAGCCCGCGGGCGATTTAACGGGTTTCGCGCCTAAATGTGAGCCCAGCACCACTTCTCTTGTCTTGACAAATTCCGTCCAGCCGACTGACTCGCCGTAGTCTCTCAGCAAATAACAACCTTCCACCCGACGACGGACTTCGTGCCCGACGACCCGAAAGCACTCTTCACCAACGCCTCGCTCCAGGAGAGCTGGCTCGCCATGGTCCCAAAGGGCCTCGGCTACCTCGAAGTCAAGGACCCCAAGGCCCTCAACAACCTCCCCGTCCCGCTGCCCGAGTTCGCCCCGCGCACCGTCTTCACGACCTCCATGACGCACCAGCTGCACTGCCTGTACGCCATCCTCGAGAGCTACGCCGGGCTGACCGTCAACGGCACCGCCGACGTCGACATGCACTCGCACATCCCGGAGGGCACCGAGGGCGCCGAGGGTCCCTGGCATCTGCAGCACTGCTTCGAGTACCTGAGGCAAGCCATCCTGTGCGCAGGAGACGTCGCGCTCGAGGGCACGCAGACCACCTTTCCGCCGGGCTTCACGGGCAGCGACGGGTGGGACGCGAAGCACGTTTGCAAGGATCCGAAGCAGGTGTATGATTATCTGGACAAGAACCGGGCGTTGGACGACCACTGGATTTGAGCTTGAGCAAAAAAAACGGGTCGGCGTATGGGGGCTTTGGAGGCTTTTGGAGGTCTCGTGGTTTTTTTTGGGGGCTTTTGGGGTGTGGCGTTTTCGAGAGGATATATCCACCACGCACGCAACTTGGCTCT
This sequence comes from Colletotrichum tropicicola, assembly GCA_025962755.1. NCBI lineage: Eukaryota > Fungi > Ascomycota > Sordariomycetes > Glomerellales > Glomerellaceae > Colletotrichum > Colletotrichum tropicicola. The sequence goes on along the minus strand of JAOWMA010000161.1, from coordinate 15,020 downwards.
GCGTTTCTCTGCTGGGTCTGCAGATAGATAATGAAGTGAGCAAACAAACGTCAGCCACTGCTGGTTAATTCGCATTGCCTTCCGTTCTTTTCGTCCGGAGTTGATGCCGCACCCCCATTGGCAAGCTTGATTGCTAAACCCAAATGGCCACCATGCGAACGAACAATGCACGATTTCGGCCAACAGCATAACAGGATGATGGCGACAAACAGGGCTGGCCCAAAAAGAAGATATGAGAAAACAGAATCCCAGAATGACAAAAATGTCAAAACGATGGACACACAGGGGATTGAACCCTGGGCCTTCCGCATGTTTGCGATTAGAGAGTAATGCAAAGCGGATGTGATACCACTACACCATGTGCCCGCCTCAGTAAGCGAATAAGCTCTTCTGGTTGAATATTCCATGAAGAAAAGTACACTATGAAGCCATTCTTCTCTGCGCCGTCCAGGAAAAGACCTCCGCCGCACGAGAAAGAGCATGCAACAGCGCCTGATCATCTGAATCCTCACCCTCTTTCCTCCAACCGCCACAAGTGAGGTCTCAAGAATTAAGAGAGAGAAGAATGTCTTTCATGATCAGAGGCAACGCGAGCGCCACGACTCCGGCTTTCGTAGCCTTACTTACTTACAGTGGGAAAGAATAATGATGGGCAGTCGATATACGCAGTCAAGTGACGATGGAGGTTGAGGTCTTAGCGCAGAGGGTCCAGGTTGAAGGTTAGGGAATGCTCGTAAGGAACCCAGACGCGCCATTCCTGGGAAGAGTTGGCAGAAAGGACGGTATTGTCTCCCGCTATTAGGACCTCTTGCAGGCTGGAGGTAGCCGCATGTCTTCGTTGCCGTCGTCTGTCAAATGCCGACAAGCACCCATGGCTCAGACCGATTCGTTGCAATCCAGCTCCGTCTGTTTTCGTGCATGAGGTAGGGAACGAGGTTTTAGTCTGTACATTCGATCGAGGAAACGCGATCTAATTAATTACTCTAGCCATGACAGGAAACTTGTTTTAATTCAACAACAACAACAGTGTATGGAACGACCTGCACGTATCTCAGAACCGGATTTTACCACAGGAAAACGCATTCGGCTTCAGTCAGAGCACCATTCTCCCTTTCCCATGCCGAAATCTCCACTACGGGGAAAATCGGGCGAGTTGCTTCCAGCAATTCCTTGACGCGTTGAACATGTGGCATGCTCAAGGCTCAAGGATGGCATGTCCTTCCTGCAACGCTGATCAGCCAGTCACTGATTTACATATTCACCATGGAATATCATCACATCTCACTTCGACCACACCAGTTGCACTTAAAATTCGAAATGCCATTATTGTCTCGGGCACGTAGGCCACCGAGGTACAGCACTGCAGCTTCCTCAACTCGCTTTGGTATCCTTTACAACTCGTCCATCCAGACCGAGATTCGCCCAACGCCGATATCCAGTTTGCTGGTAAGGTATTATACAAATGAGACGTCGGTGCATGTTCCAACCGAGCAGCCCTCACTCAAAATGTATGTAGTTTGCTAATTCAGGTCCCATTTGGATCAAAATGGCCTCCAAGCGTTTGCTCGCTTTCACCGAGTATCATTAGTTTCAGCCGTTATCATTCGGGTTTTGTGTTGTTTGTGCGCAACCAACTGGCCGTCACCTGTCGTCGTGAGGCCTGGCGCTGGATGGCTCGATCACAATCTGCGGCAGTTGCTGCAGTCGTAAACTAGGTAGTTGTGGTATCCGCCTCCGTTGCTGCTCAGCCTGGCTGGCCTGTGGTTGCTCCTCCGCGGCCAAATCAGCCATGTTCGTAGCAAGATTCTCCGCGCGCTGCTGAGCGGGGCCGGGGTAGTTTGGAGGAGGCTCGTTGGTCGGCTGGGGTGTAGTACTCCGAGAGCGGTCATCGTCGAGGGAAACCTCGTCATATCCAGGAGGAGAGTAAATCGGTATGCCGGCTTCTCCCACATCTGCCTCAACGATTTCCGGGCTGGAGCCCGCCCTGGTATCCAGTCGAGGCGTATCCGGTCGCGAGTTCGCCCGGGATCGGGGGAGCCCCGGAGAGGGCAGGTCGCTGTCGATGCTGAGGACGGAGCTTCCACTGCGGCCTCTTCTGTGAGCCGACTCAGCGCCGGACCTGGTTGACGCGGCGGCAATACTAGCGGCGTCCGACAGCAAACCCATCCTCTCGCTTTCAGTACTATTGGCTCGGATTCGGGTACCGTCGTGGCGGGCAACGCCCAGATCGGCGTAGGATACACTAGAAACAGCCCGCTGGCGTTCGGCCTTGAGGCGGTCGTGCTCCTCGCGGAGGACGGCGACAACGCTGTTGTTGCTGGCATTGCGGGCCCTCGTCCGAATGTCCTCCAAAGCAACGTGGTCGCCGCGGTCCCGGGCCTCACGGCGCTCCCGTCTCCTCTCCTCGCGCTCGGCGAGTTCCTGTCGTCGAGCTAAGCGGATCTGGTACAGAGCCTCCATCTCCTGGTCGCGCAATTCCTCTTCATTTTCCTCCGTGGGGTACTCAATGACAACATCGACACCGGCACGCTCGCCTTCTCGACCCAGGACCTGTTCGGTGTCGTTCGGATCGGCCCTGTATGCCGGCAGAGTCATGACGGAACGGATCGAAGTATTGCGGTTCACGGCACTGTTGGGAGAACGGCTGTCGGCCTGGGACTGGTTCGTTGCAGAAGCGTCGAATGCGACGGAAGTCGGGCGCGAACGGGAGCGGCGGCTGGTAAGCTGCTCGGTCGAGTTGGAATTCTCATCCTGGGCCTGCTGGTATCGAGTCCTCGAGGCGGCACCGGTGTGCCATATTTTCAAGAAGCCGCCACCGGAATTTTTTGAGCCGCGGCGGGATCGGCGAGAAGCGCGGAAGGAGAAGACGACGAAGGCGACAAAGATGACGAGGACCAGACCGGCGAGAATCCCCTGGGTGGCGGTAGACGTCAGCAACAGATTTGACTGAGACGGGGAAACGGGGACAAAAGCACGGCCGTCGCATGACTGGCACTTACAATAATGGTGACTTTCCGGGCGTCGACTTCCTCGCGGCGCTCCAGAGATCTGGGCGAATTGTTGTTTTGGGCGCTGGGCGGCGGGCCGAGGTGTATTCGCATGTTGATATACATTGCGTGTGTAAAACGAGCGACAACGGAACGGAAGGGTCGGCGGGTAGAGACGACGGTGGCCAGGCCAGACGGGAGGCAGGAGGCGAATTAAGGCGGGGCGTCCCAGCTGCGCAGGGCAAAAAATAGGCGTCAGAGCCGGGACATTGAGACGGGGTGACGACAGGGGCGGATCTCTTGGGCGGGAATGTTGAAGAAGTCGCGACGCGCGGATGGTGTGGGTGAGTGTGTTGTGGGAGGGTTTTGGACGGTCTGGACGGCTGGACGAGACGGGAAGGAGGGAAGAAGCGAAAGGGCGTTTAGATTGCTGGTCGGACGGGCAAAGTGAGGTGAGCGAGGTGAAAGGGCGCAGGCAGGGAAGGCCCCCCCCGGGCAAGGAGCAACGGGCAACGGGCAACCACGACCCAAGGTGCAGGCAGGGCAGGTTGCAGGTGCGGTCGAGGCCCCGGTGCAAGAGCAGCAGGAGCAGTGCAGTGCAGGCAGGAGCAGGTCCAGGTGTGCCTGCCTCGAATTGAGGTGCCTGACTCCGTGGGCAAGGCAGGTGTGAGGCTGGAGAGCAGGTGCAGGTGCGGTGCAGGTGCAGGTGCAGGGTGCCTCCACTTGGGTACTTACCTAAGGTAAGGTAGTAAGGTACCCACCTCGGTCCTCGAGGCACAGCAGCAGCACCTTATTAGCGGGAGAGTGGAGGGGCGGCGGAGAAGCAGGAGGCAGCAGCGTCAGAGTTGAGAGGCACAGAGGGAAGGAGCAGCTGGACTCCGACGCGGCGACGCCAGAGGTGCCTTTACTTTAGACAGACCCGCCCGGGCTCGTGTATGCCTCCTAGTGGGCGCCGGCGGCGGGAACAGCCACGCCGCTGGCCCAATCAGCGCCGACCACCGCCAAGGCGAAGGGATGCGAGTCGTCGCGTCCTCTGCAGAGCACCCCGCGGACCGTCCTTGCGATGATATCAGACAAGACGGCCCCTCGACACCGCCAACCGAACAGCCAGCCCGGCACGGAGACCAGACGAACGAGGTCGGGCGTGTCTGTGTCAGACGACAGAAGAGAAGAGGGGGAGAGAAAGACAGAGAGAGTCGGCAGGAAACACACGGAATGCGCGAAACAACCAAAAGGGAAGGGCCCTGTCTGTGTGCGGCAAACAACGACATGAACCTCGGGAACCAGCGTCTCCATCAATGCGGCGGGTCCCCGTGTTCGTCGCTTTTAATGTCGCGGTTGGAGTGCCGCCGGCCTTCACCGACGACGGCGCCCCTTTCAATCGCCATCACTACACGTCAATCAAGCACTCCAATTGCGCACGCCATGCCCGCATCTGAACACAAGACTCGAGGCGATCGTCGCTGCGTCACGCCTCACACCCTCCAGCCAGTCAGCCCAACCCCAACCCCAACCCACAGGCTCGGAGCGTGAGGCGGTGCTCCCTAGGCGGTGCTCGAGCTGCTGCTGCTGCTGATGGCACTGTGGCACGGGCGCCCGTTCCGGTGTTGATGGAGCGAACGCATTCCAGCACGCCGCACACGAGCCAGCCAGCCAGCCAGCCAGCCAGCCAGCCCTGCCCTGCCCGGGGCTCCGACCTCTCGGTCCATCATCCATGGCCGTCGTCGCGGTTGCAACGGTTCCATTCGATATTCGATCCCACCAGTCCAGAAACTAACTGCCTCGAGAGACCCAAAACTTCTGGCTGGCTTCTCCATGCCGTGCCGTCCTTGACTCGCGTCCGCGGGTGACATCAGACGAAACACCCTCTTCCACCTGACGCGCCCCCTCGACACCAGCTCCTGTCAGGTCCCTGAAAGCAGCCGCTGCCAGCCCTACCCTGATCCACGGCCCTGCTTTAAGTTGATTTCGCTTCTGTCACTTGCCGCGACACGAGTTTAAAAGCCGCAGGGGCACAGAGGAACAACGACAACAGCCCAGCGACAACACATGGGCTCCAAAGAGACGCAGCAATCGATAGTCACGAGCCACCTCTCGTGCCCAAAGTCCATGGCCATGTGCTTGCCTCAACCCACAGACGTTGCAGGGTTCCCCAGCCCAAGGAAGCCAAAAGTGCGAACGCCAACCGCCAGAGCCTGAAAGCCTTCTGAGCCGCCGCGCGCCAGCAAGGATGCCCCGCCGTCTAGCGCACCGCCTCATTCCTCCACGACAACGTGGCTGGCACCGCTGGGGCTGGGCGGCTGGCTGCCAGCCCGTGTGCCAACGGCGGCACAGCAGAAACACAGCCATACTTGGTTTCCTGCCTCCGGCTTCTGCTGAGTTGCTCTTGTCCTGCTCCCCGCCAGCTATGCTCCGATTTCGACGTATGATTGCGAATCGCCCGCTTGGCGGCCACCACCCGGCCAGTGCCAGTTACCCCAAGACGCGCCTTACCGTCAGGGACGAAGCCCGGCTCAAATGCAAGTCTTAGACAAGACGCACCTTTTGTCTTAGACCTGCCTGCATGTCGTCTTAAATCGTCCAATCGCCTGTTCCTGTTCTCTCATTGGCAGCTGAGGGCGAGTAGCGCTGACGGAGCCCGACCCGTCTCTCATATGGGCAGTCTTTCCATACGATAGCCCGCCATGCCTCGGGTCGGACGAGGTTTTGGACAGCAGTAGCCGTCTCTAGCGCGCTGCTGCCAACGCCGCCCAACACTGGAGTATGGCATGGTATCTGTCCCGCATCGGCACAGACGCGACGCAACGTTGAATCGCCCTTCCAGCGTGCCACAGGTTCAATTATACGAGCCGTGGTTCTGCCCCCAGCTGCCCCTCATTCCATCCACTAACAGGGAGTAAAATCGCATCGCATTCCTCAGACGGGAGGCAACCACCCGCTGGGAATTCCCAACCGTCGTGTGTCGAAGGGTTAACCTTCCGCATTCTGTAGTCCGAATCCTGTGAGCCCGCCTCCACACCCACCATCACCACCGCCAGCAGGACGCCTCCCGACGATCTGCCGAGAAAGAGAGCCTCCCTCGCTCTGCCGTGCGAGGTGGTGTTGATGACATCCGGCCCCCAAAAGCGAATCCTTCCAGGCCACCGCGTTATTCCCGTGTCTGAGCGTGACGTAGATGTGCCGATCCATCCACAGGATGAATGTCCGTTCTTTGTGTGCTGCCTAGGTGATTTGAGTAATCTTGCCGAAAACAGTCCGTCTCCTCTCATCTTCAGTCGGGAAAACCGCATGCTGATGAGATTGCGCAGCTTCCAAGTTGTGATGACAATTTTTGGCAAAAAAAACTCGGCTGCAATGCCTCAGTCATGTCTGGGTTGTAGCTCGTCCACGAAACCGCTTACAGTTGCGAGTCGGAAGGCCGTGGACATCACGAGCATCAGCAGACGTAATGTACGAGAATGTTCAGAATTTCCATTTCGATTCCTGGATCTCGTCATATGAGCGGTCGTATTAAGGTCGTGACAAATTACCTCAACTATCCAATCACCATCCATAGAAGTGCCCCAAAAAAAAAACATCCTCATCCAAACTTCTTCTCAAACTTCTTGAACATGCCCGTGACGCCCCTCTCCAGACGTCCCGCGTTCGCTTCCAGCTTCCCCGCCGGCTCCTGCTTGACCATGTAACCCTTGTACTTGGCCGCCTCCTGCTCCGTCGGTCGGTACACCTGCTGATGCACCGAGTAATCCACGGCCGCCGGCTGCTGCTGGTTACTATACGAGTACTGCGAGAAGCCGCCCGGCGGCGGGCCGGGGCTCGCGACGGAGGGCGCGGCTTGCGGTGTCGACGGCGGCGGCGTCGGTTGCTGCTGCTGCTGTTGCTGCGGGGTCGGTTGTGGCTGCGATTGCTGTTGAGGCGGGGGAGGAGGCGGCGGTTGCAGGCCCGGCGTGCCCGGGAACTGCCCGCCGTAGGGGCTGGAGAGTCCCGGAGAGGCGAGGCCGCCGTGGACGGCTTGCGCGGGCATGGTGGCGGCGCGTTGGAGACCCGGCTGCGGTGCGCCGAACTGCGGCGGCGGGGGCGGGGGAGGTAGGCCGGCGCCGCCGACATGTCCGGACTGGAAAACCGGAGGCGGGACGAACCCGGGGGAGAAGGGCGCCTGGGCGTCGTAGGCGACCGCCGCAGCGAGGGGGTCATGGCCGCCGTCTTCGGGCGGAGGGGTCTTTTCCCTGTGCCGGATTGTCTCGGGCGCCGCCGGGGCTGCGGGGTTGTACGCCATGGGCGCGAAGCTCGCGGGCGCAGCTTGCTGGACGGGCACGGCGGAGGTCGGGGGCCCCGCGAAGCTCGGGACGCCGTTCTGGTGCGACTGCTGTGCCGGCGCGCCGTAGTTCGGGTCCGAAATGGCGGCGTGTTCGAGCTGCTGCACCACGGCGCTCACGGGATCGGCTTGTTGGTGGGGGTGGTGGTGCGAGGTCTGCGCGGGCTCGTCGAGGATCTCAACCTGCGCCGGCGGGAGGACTCGGCGGATGCCGTTGACGAATTGCAGGGCATCGTCCTGCTTCCAGAAGTATATGTCGAGCGAGTGGAGCTTGTAGTGGTACTTGTTCTGGTTGTGAGGGTCGTAGGTCGGCAGGTGCCATTCCATCTGGTCCGTGGTCTCGCCGACGGTCAGGGTCACCATGCACTGGTGGTTGTACGAGTATTGCACGTGTGTCTGGTCCAAGACTGCGACGGTCAGCATCTTTGCGGCCCTGAGCTCGGGGAGAAGCCGGGCAACGCACATCCGTCAAAGGCATCTTGGTCGTCGGTGCCGGGCTGGTTCGCAATCTCGATGCGGGCGCGGCGGTCGTTTGCGTTCTCAAAGAGGTAGACGTACGACCCCTTGTCGAAGCGGTGGTGCGGCGGATTGTTGGTCGGCGGGCCGTAAAAGTAATGAATGTCTCCGAAGCTGTGAAGCGTGACGGGCCAGTCAGCCATGGCGAGGGAAAATGAGGTCGTCGTCGAAGAGACGACGGTTCGCGATCTCAGAGCCGGGTAGCACTACTACGTTGCGAGACTCACAGAGTGGCCACGTTCTCCTCGCCCGGCCGGGTCGCCATTCTTTTGTTCAATCTCCCTGCTCCCGAAATAGAAACCTCGGAGCAGAAGCCTCAGGCGGGCAAACAAGGGACAATCGAAATGATCTCCCCGCGCGTGGTCGTAAGAGCTGTGGTGGATTTTACCCCGCCTCGGTCAAAGGCCAAGCGCGGCACAACGGACGACAATAGCAACAAGACGACGAAAATAGAGTGTGGCACGTTTGGTGCAGATTTGCAAGGACAAGACGGGAAGGACAAGAGATTCGAGGGAGGGGTTTCGAGGAAGGTGATTTTGGCGGCGGCGGCGGTGGTGGTGGTGGTTTGATATCAGGCCTCGTCCCCTTGGACCAGGCCAGCTTCATTCAACCCGTCCCGCGCGGGTTGGCCCTCGCTCTCAAGCCTCTGTACCACTCGGTACGCGGTCGCAAGCAGACCTGGCCAAACACCCAGGGAGAAGGAAAGCTCAAGGCCCAGGTCTCGCGACGCTGCGGCGCCCATCCCGCCCATGGGCCATGGCACATGTGCCGGCGTCTAAACGCATGCTGGTAAGCCTGCAGGTGGTCGCATCGAGTGGTCAACTCGGCGCTTACAGGTGGTGGAAGAGAGCCAATGATACGGCCCGGCCGGGGGTGAACGGCGAAGGACACCCGCAGACGGTGGATCCACCCAGGGGACACGGACCACCAGGGGCCGCCCAGTCGTCCTTAGTCATCATTCGACGCCTGGCGTGCCAAAATTTTGGCGATAGCTTCCCTTAGTAAGGTATCGTGTGAATTTGGGGTGACAGTCCAATCTTCGCGACAGCTGGGAATCCACCAGACAGCGCAGCACACGCCTTTCGAAGCTCACCAGCGGTACATCGTCCGCCCAATTACCTCTGCGAGGCTCGTGGTGGGCAGCCTCCTCGCCATCACTCTCAGCAGCACCTCGCTAACTCGATCCAACAGATCCGCGACAACCTGTCCCCTAAGCCTACGCCCTCCTTCCCCACGATACCCGAGCCGCGGCTCACCCGAACCTCACAATGGGTGGCCTCATCAACGTCATCAACATGTGCTCGCACCTCCAGAACGCCTCCCGCGCCCGCCTTGGCATGACCTCCATCGTCAACACAAAGTACAACTTCAAGCTCGCCGAGGCCCTGCACCGCGCCGGCTTCATCTCCTCCATCTACCGCGGCGGCCCCTCTCCGCCCGCGCCGGAGCAGATGTCCCAGCCCCCCGAGCCCGTCACCAGCGCCAACGTCGCCAGCCGCCGCCTCTGGCTGGGCCTCAAGTACTGGAACAACAAGCCCGTCCTCAAGGACCTGACCATCATCACCAAGCCGAAGCGACCCATCGTCGTCAAGATCGAGGACCTCGAACTCGTCGTCCGAGGCTTTCCGAGCAAGAACGGTCTGGTCAAGGGTCTCGTGATGGGAGAGTGCCTCTTCCTGGCGACGGATAAGGGCGTTTTGGAGGCACGTGAGGCTCTGAGCAGGAAAGTCGGTGGAATGCTGTTATGCCGTGCGAGTTAAAAACATGAGGAATGATTGGGGAAGAACGAGAGGGGAGGGCCACGCGAGGGCCGACATATCATGGGCCGCAAGCGGGCAAAAGGGCCTCAAAACGGAGTTTTGGGAAAATGCACCATACGGTAGACCGCAAGAGGCCGACCCGCGGGAGCTCTGTAGGAGTATTGTCCTCCACATACTGTACAAATTCTGTATTCTAGATTCTAGAGAAGACATGAACACACCATTTTGCGCTTCTTCATGCTGGCCACATAGTACGGAGCTTGCCGCGGTTCACGAACAAAGGCGTGTAATGGAGTGCTCCCCCAACAAGTTAGCAACACACGCTTCGGGAACAATGCTTCGCGAGTGGTATTCATTCTCTCTATAACTAATCCGGGCCCCAGACACCAACTTCTCCTTGCTCCCGGAACCCTAAAAACTCTCACGAACGAAGTAATTTACGCCTTTTTGTCGGTCAGGTATCATGGTACACCCCAATGGTTCTAAACTATACAATCACCTCCGCATTTCTTCGACACAATTCTTCATGCTGTTTCAGTCTTGATGTCTGCCACCGCCGGCGCCGCCTGGGTCGCCTCCGTCTGCTCCTCGACAGCCTCCCTGTCATCAGCAAGGATCTCTTCAAACTCATCAGGGCTCTTGAGCTCCTGGCTGTCGGCCTCCTTGATGGACAGCTTGGCAGTCTGCTGGGTAAACTCGTCGAACTCGGGCGACTCAGGGCGCAGCTCGCCCACTCCATCCGATCCAGACGCGCCAGTCTCGACGGGCTCAGGCTCGGACGTTTTGTCGGACGAAGACTCAACAATACCGGCCTCCTCGATAATGGGTTCCGGGGTGACCGGGGCCTTGACCGGCACTGCCTTGGCCTCGACGGGCTCCTCGGCCTTGTGGGCAAGGTCGACAGCCTCCTCTGCCGTCTCAACCTTGGCAGTCTCTGGCGCGACCGCCTCGATGGGGGTCTCCTCCTTCTTCGAGACAGGGCTTCCCGTGCGAGCCGCTGCCGGTGCGGGCTTGATCGTCCTCTTTGGACTTCTCGAAGCGGAAGACTGCTTGTGGCTACCTTGCGTGGAGCTTCTGTGTCTGGGAGGTGTGACCGGTGCCTTCTCGGTGGTCTTGGAGCTGGAGCTTTGGGTAGGTCGCATCATGCGCGCCAAGAAGCCCTCGTCAACCTCCTTCTCCTTCTTGGTGATGGGATGGTCCTGGAGGGGCTTCTTTGGCGGGGGTCCAATGCTGGGCCGAGGACGGTTGATGACTGAGTTCTGGCGCTTGAGAGTCTTGGGAGCCGTCGTGGCGCTTGCTCTGCTAGCGGGGCGTCCCTGGTTGCCCGATGCGCGCGAGAGAGTCTCGCGGGGAGCGTCCTTGAGCTTGGAGACGGACGCGGCCGTCGGGGCCATCAACGAGGGGGGAAGCTTCACGGGCCGTGTGGGCGACTTGGGCTTGGGCTTCGCAAAGCCCGTACCGCTGGAAGGAGAAATCTGGACAGGCGCGGGCTTTTTGCTGGATCCAGCGGCCTTGGCACCGGTCTTTGGAGTCGTAGTAGCTGACCTTTCATGCATCTTCTTGGACGGCTCGTGGTGCGGCTTAGGAGCACTCAGCTTGGAGCCGGCATGAGGCAGGGTGGGCGTTTTGGTGGTGGTCGGCGATCTCGTCGGCGTCTTTGCCCTTGTCTTGGTCGCAACGGGCGCGAGGGTTGCGGACGGCTTCGCGGCAGTCTTTGCTGTGGTTTTGGCAGCTCCGGTCTTGGGAGCCGGCTTTGTGGCGGCGGCGCCATTGGCCGCGGGAGTATCGGCGGGAGTCTTCTGGGTCGGGTCGCCGGGCAGAAGCTCCGGTGTGGGCGTCTCGATGTCGACATGCTTGTCGGGGTTGTGGCTCGGTTTGTCCGTCAAGGCCCCCAGGTTTCGAGGAGCAGCTCCATTGGTGGCCTGGTCGGCGGCAGGACGGCGAGGAGACTCGGGAATGGTCTCACCGACAACATTCGTCTTGAAACCACCGGACGTTTCCTCCGTGGCCATGGTCTTGTCGGATTGGCCAGATACCGAAGCCTCTCCCTCGGTGTGGCTGCTCAGTCTCCGCTGAGACAAGCTGTGGCTAGATTCGTTGCTGGGATCTCGGCGTAGGCCTATTCTTCCGTCCTTTTCGACGGCAACGAAGCTGGTTCGGATTTTTGAGAGGGGGCGCGCAGGGGGAGGGGTTTCGGCGCCGTCTGGGAGGGGGGAAGATGCTGTTAGCAAAGCTTGCAGATGACGGTTGTCGACGCAGAGAAAGCTGCCACAAAAAGGGCTTCACAAGGCAAACGCTCAGGGCGCGGCCGAGTTGACGGGACGGGAGGAGACGCAGTGTCGGTTACTTACTGGAGGAAAGGCCCGGGGACCTGCCGCGATCCGGAGGGCTCGTGTCCTGCTTCTGCTCGAACATGGCCCGGAGGTTCTTGACGGCGGACATGGTGACGGTGTTGGGTCGCTGCCGTGCGACCAGGTATTCAGCCAAGTCTCGGGAGGATGCTGTGAGGGAGGTGGAAGTTGCGACGGCGAGCTCGTTGGGCGATATGATGGGCGAAGAAGGCGCGGCGCGAGGTGCAAACAGTTATGAGAACGGGGCGGGAGCTGGAGGGTTTCCAGCAGGAAGGCGCATGCCGCGTCTGGCTCGTGTGTGGCGGGAAAGGCGGGAGGGGAGGTAAGGCAGTCGGTGTCTGGTGTCGCGACGTAGCTCGTGGGGTTTGGAGGGCCGAAGGCAGGAGTCGGTGTCAGTGCAGTGCAGCGAGGCAAGCGGACGATCAGCGGTGGGTATTGAGGCCTGAACAGTAGTGGGCTGGTGGGAGAGAGACGGGAGGGCAGCGAGGTGCTATGATAGATGCATGATCAACGGAGGGGGCAAGCTGGTGGGTTGTCTCTGGACACGGGAGTGTTGTGGTGTTGTGGTGTTGTGGTGCGTGAGTGCGTGTGTGTGTGTGTTGTATGTGTTGTTGTATGTGTGAGTGGGTGGGTGTCTGGGTGTCTCAGTTGAGGGTGTCTCTCGCCTGGTCTGCTCAGATCCAGTCCAGGCTGCTTGCTCGGCGGTCGTGTTGGTCCGTTCAGTCAGGGCTCAGCTCAGCGAGAGTGTGCGAGAGCAGAGAGCAGCTGGCCGGGCAGGTCGGGGTGGTGGAGGAGAGGAGCGGTGCGGTGCGGTGCGGTGCGGAGCGGTGCGGGTGGTTCGAGGAGCCAAAGTGAGGTTGCTGTCCTTCAGGGCGGGCATTTAAATTGCGGCCACCCCATAATGCCATGGTCATAATCAGAGCGGGCTGGATCGATCAGAATGCCCACTGCGCGGGAGGCCACTATTTACCAATTCGAACGCACCAGACCACCACCTCGTTTTGTGCGGTGCCCGGCGTCCCGTACCGCCTCTCCAGCAGGAGTAGTGCACATCATTGCTTGCCTCCCTTGCGCCTTGAGGTGAGTATACTACCTAGGTAGCTTTGGGGGGCAGAGGGAGGCCTGACGAGGGGTGTGTGCGAGCATTCAGGGGTTCCCATACACGCACATGCTCGCGCTGCTGCCACACTAGGTACCCAGCCGTCCCGACGCCAGCGAAGCACCTTACTGCAGCGGTATCAAGGTTCTCTGCAGCGGTGCGGTGCGCCGGCCCAGAATCAGAATAAGAATCAGAATCAGATGCACCGACACGGTTGACACATGAGGTAGGTATACGCAGTGGGGGTCGACGCGCTGTGAGGCGTCGAGGCACATGAGTGTACGAGTGTCGGCACTGCAGTAGACATGTACTAGCCATCCATTGCACACAACACATATGCACGTACAAGGTAGCTCCTCCGCTGTACACTACTAGACTACCTACCTAGGTAGTATGTACCTGTGTAGGTACTCACTCATATGCAGGACCACTGGCACTCCCGTCTGCTCTCGCTTGCCGAAATGCCTGCAGGGCCTCAGAGTGGCAGCCCCATTGGCCCAGGGTCGTCGAGCATGGTTCTGGAAGAAGCTCATTAACGGCCAGTGCTTGCTCGTCCCCGTGGCCCTCTCGTCTCTGCTTTTTGGGCGCCGGGCGGTTGGTGATAGGCCCTGACGTGACGTTTCGATGACGGCCGCTGCTGGACCCCCTTTTTCTGCACTTGGTCGGAAATGCTGTTGTCCAAGGCCGTGCCATAGGTCAGGTACCTACGCCGTAGGTAAGGTAAGGTACCTACCGTCGAAGCTAGCAGCTGCGGCTAGTGCCTGACGGTTGCACGGGTTGGTGCGGTGCGGAGCGGATTCGGAAAGGGGCAATGGGAGTCAGAAACTGGCTGCTCCTGGTGCTGATTGGGACGTCGACTCGCTCCCGCTGTATGAGCCTTTTCCAACCTGTCCGCCGTCCGTCAGGATGATTTTTATTTTAGTGGAAAGCTACTATGCACGGCCTCCTGTTTCAGAACGCCTATCCAAGTCTCTATCTGCTGTGCATTAGTGCTCGTGTACCTGAGGTAAGGAGGTAAAGGTACTTACCGCCATTTGCCGCTTAACCCATTTTGCCATTATCCAACACGGGCATTATTCGGAAAAGGGACACACAATGGGGAGACGCGAAAACCACAAGCGACAAAGGGGGACCAAGGGGAAAAAAAAAAAAAAAAAAAAAAGGGACCAAAAACGGAGGACGGGTATTGTTTACACGAACACGCGTGCTCACTATTGCTAATCAAACCCGGCTGCTGCAGCAACTGCTGTTCCTCCACCGCGCAAAAGTCTCAGACGACTCCATCCAGAGTCTGAGGAGGTCTTGTATCTGGAACACGAGCACTCCAGAGCCCAGCGAAGCCAGGCCCCCCTTTTTTTCCTTCCATTTGCCAATCTCGGGCCGGAGCTTCTGGAGCCTCGCGAGGGGAAGAAGCTCTGGAAACTCTTCAATCCCAGTCGTTCCTCCTCTGGCTCTCTTCTCCAGCGCGCTAGGAACCGTAGAATGTGGGGAGCCTCTCAGGGGTCGTCACATCCCTCGCCCGCCCGACCGGCCTCAACCTTGCCCATATAATTTCCGCCTGTCAGCCCAAGTTCGCTGTGCTGTCTGGCGCTTGCTGGCTGGCTGCTCTGTTGTTACCAGCCTGTGGGCTGTCAGGGAGCAGCAAGCCGGACTGGAGCCTGGCACGAAGAACGGTGGCCCGAGTACCCGGCGCACACGATGGGGTGACGACGGTCAACTCGTTTGTGACTTGGTGATGCAATGCAGACAGGCAGGGCAATCGAGAGTCGAGCGTCACGAGTCGGACACGCTGCCCAGGCTGCGATGCAAGCGCGAATCATGCACTTGCTGAACGGCACTTGCTGATTCCTTCCTCACACCTTTTTTTTTTTTGTTTTTTTTTTTTTGGGGGGGGGGGGGGGGGGGGGCGGGGAAACCACAAAGCCCGCGAGCGCCGCACCAACCCCCCAGATTAATAAAAAAAAATTTGGAACCGGGCCAGCCCCAAACCGC